>VWZS01009238.1:0-18759 GCA_013397075.1 Rhabdornis inornatus
GACAAGGACAGCCTCTACGTCAATGGTGACAACTTTTTTAGATTCCTTTAATTTCTATGAACTTCATTTTTTATACTGAAGTGATTTAATGTCTCGTCATATTAATTCACTAAGTAATTGCTTTTTCTTTAAGTATTTTTTTTTTTCATTGAATTGTATCTCTCATTCTTTTGCTGGGTTTACATGCCTGCTCATACTCTCCACATACGTTTATAATATTATCTCCTTCTGTGTATTTTTTTTATATAGGAAATTAAATATTTTCAAGAATACTTTCTCTCTTACTCAAATGTTAAGTATTCTATTTACAAATGTCTCAGAAAATATAGGGATTGACTTCTTAAATTAAAGGAACAGCAGTAGAACTTACCGCCACTTGGCAAAATCATGCAGAAATTTTCCATGTAGAAGTTGAATGATTCTTTGTCCATGGCATTTTCACTGGAACTTGATGATCTTTAAGTTCCCTTCCACCCCAAACCATTCTGTGTTTCTTAACTGGATTTAGGCAATCGTTAAATTCCCTCTAGACATCCATAGGAAAGGGAGAATTCTGTGCAGTGCTAAGACAAGCAGCACCTTGCCAACAAGGTAATGTGCATTTATGCCTGGACAGTCACCAAATCAATCTTTTCTAGGGAATGTTTACACAGGAGCTCTCAGACATGTTCTGCATTCTAGTGTGTGCCAAACCTTCCCAAGTCTGAGGCACTTCCTCAAATCCTGTCCCTTTCCTTCCCCCACAGGTCATCATGAAGTGCACCCTGAACTATGTAAGTACCATTAAGGAGAAGTTGAGGGGCAGGAAGATTTTGGTAATTAGCAACAGCCAAAACAGCAAGTTGCATTAATCAAGCAAGAGCACTGCTGGTCTATAAAATAGCGTTAAGAGAATTTGTGTGCCTGTTTGGGAACCACAGCTTATACAGCCTTGAAGCCACCTAGAATATCTGGGAATTTTATCTAGAATGTTTCCTCTTGGGATGTTGAACACAAATAGTATTTTCAAGCAATAACTTTCCTTTCTCATTACAGCTACTGATCAAAGCACCCAACTTCTGGCACCAGCAGTAAAGAACTTCACCCTAAACTTCACAATAACCAACCTCCAGTTCAATGCAGATCTGCAGAAACCCAATTCCAGGAGATTCAAGTCAACAGAAAAAGTCATGTACTACTATGTAAGTCTTGCAAACGATGCCCTGCTGGGGCATAGTTCTCTCAGTATCTCTCATCTCTTACCTTCACTGGCACATTTTGCTTACTTCCATGTTGTTACTCCATTTCCAGCTTGATCCTTTACTCCAAAGGAGCAGCATTGGCCCAGCCTACATTGGCTGCAAAATAATAGCATTCAGGTAAGAGCCATGTCTGGGAAAAGTCCCCACTCCCCACTTCTTAAAATTCCCATTTCTCAGCATTTAACTCATCTCTGGGTATTTTCTTCATTGTGGTAGCAATGTCTGAGGGGTTTTTCTGATCCCTCTCTTTGACTGTATACTAGAAGTGAAGATAAATTTCCCAATGACTAAACCAATGCCTCGTTTCCTAGGTCCACGAAGAACAGGGATGACACAGGAGTAGATGCCATGTGCAGCTGTAGAGATGAGCCTTCAGATCCCAAATTCAACAGAACAACCATTTACCATGAGCTGAGCAAAATGACCAATGGCATCACCCAGCTGGGACACTACAGCCTCAACAGCCAGAGCCTCTATGTCAATGGTAATGAGACCTTCTCAAGGCATTTTTCCTAACAAAATTGTGGATTCCCTGTCCCTGAAGGTGTACAAGGCCATGTGGCATGGAGTTCTGAGCACCCTGGTGTAAGTTAATGTTGTCCCTGTCCAGGGCAGAGAAGTGGAACTGGGATGGTCTTTAAGGTCCTTTTTAAGGTCTCAAAACGTTCTGGGGTTCTGTGTTGGAATCATGGAACCATTATGGTTGAAGAAGACCTCCGAGATCAAGTCCAACCTTCAGTGTTGGCACAGACTAATTTGAAATTAGAATGAAGAAGATTTAATTCACCTCTTAAAACAATGAACAAAAATTAGAGGGCAAAACCCTGTCAGTCACCAAGTTAAAAGTCTCAAATTCAGTAACCACAATCTTGTAATAAAATCCTCTGTATTTAGTCCTGCTAAGACTTTCTTGGAATATTTTCCTAATAATTTTCCATTTGTTTTTCAGGTTACAATGAACCTCACAGTCCACCCTGTAAGTATATTTAAAACCAAATACAGATTAAGGCTAGTTAAATGCATACATTAGTTTTCTTTCCTGCTGATTTGGCAATGTCTGTAACACTGCAAAATGTCTGAAGGGTGGGATCATGTTCACACAGGTTTTTTTCTCTAAGAAACCCAATAACAGCAATGTCTTATGAAGATCCTGTTCTTATTTTATCATTCTCATTTTTGTCCTCTCTTGCAGCAGTAAAACCAACCACCACACAAAGCCCAGGAGCAATCATGGAGCATTTCACCCTGAACTTCACCATAACCAACCTCATGTTCACCACAGACCTGCAGACACCAAATTCCCGTAAATTCCGCTCTGCTGAGAAAATAATGAAACACTACGTAAGCCAGAATTCTGGTTTTTTTCACTGAAATCACCCAAGATTTTGGGGTTCCCGCATTCACAGAGACTTTTCCTTGCCAGATTGACCCCCTGCTTCAGAAGAGCAGCATTGGCCCCCATTTCAGTGGCTGCAAAGTGACAGGATTCAGGTGAGCAATAACCACAGATAATTCACTTGGAACTGCAGCAAATGGATTTCCTTACATTTGACTGACACTTTAATAATTGTTCTCCTTTTTCAAGTAGTTGCTTTCATTATAATAAAGCTTCTATGCCATTTTGTATGGTCTTTATCTTACAAAACCTGTTTCTTTGTAAGGCCGTATCTCGGTGATTTCCGCAGCTCATCTGAGAACTGTGGGCAGATTTATTTGGAGGGGTTTTTAATCAAATCAAATCAAACAAACAAACATCAAAAAAAACCCCAAAATAACTAACAGAAGCTCCATGATATTAAATTCCTCAGGCCTGGGAAGAACAGGGATAGCACAGGAGTGGACACCATCTGCAGCTATGGAAAGGGCTCCCAGGTGCCCAGGTTTAGCCCAGCTGAGGTTTACCAAGAGCTGAGGAGAATGACAAGTGGCATCACCAAGTTGGGAATCTACAACCTGGACAACAAGAGCCTCTATGTCAATGGTGAGTGTTTGATTTTCCCACTCCTCCAGGCACTGGAGAAGTTTGGGATCACCTTAGTTCTCAGGGACCACCTCAATGGTAAAAAAGTCACCTTAAGGAGGAGGTCTAGAGTATTCTGCATAATTTCTCTGTGTAAAATGAAGTATAAGATTTAAAATCCTTCTGCGTTGACATTTTTGAAAATTTTAATTTCTATATTACATTGAAGGGTGAACTTAATTTTAGTCTTGACCTCAATCATCCACCTGCCTGTGAATATTTCACCTGATTCCTGTCCCACAGTGCTTAATTAAACATTGGCACACACATTTTGTCATTGTAGCCCTGCTCTTCCAAAGCACCTTGTTCTGCCTAAGCTTTGTTTGCTTAATACATTCACACCCTTGGGGCCTGGTTCTCATGGCTCATTCCCAAGTCATCCTTTTAATCACCCCCTCTCCACTTCCATTCTCCAAAGTGAATGTATTTCACCTTCTCTTGCATTTCCTTTCAGGTTACAATGAACTCCTTGAGAGATCTCGTAAGTATTTTGCCAAATTCATTTTGCCAAATTCATTTTGCCAAATTCATTTTGCCACGTTCATTACAGGGGAAGCTCTCAAAGGAGCAATGCCCCGAGAAAATCAGAGGGGAAGAGATTGTTCAGAGTAGCCTTGAGGTGTGCTGGGAGTAGGAACGTTTTGAAAGTGAAAACAGCTTGTTTTGTTAGGAAATTCCTAATCTTTCTCCCCTTTGATTACAGCCTGGAGCACCACAGCTGCACCAAAACCAACATCCAGGAATTTCACGCTGAACTTCACCTTGACCAACCTCCCCTACACTGCAGATCTGGATGCCCCAAATTCCCGCAGATTCCTTTCCACAGTGAAAGTTATGAACCACTATGTGAGTCTGGCTCTGCTTGTGCCCCTTTTGGGTCTTGGTGGTGACCTAAATCCAGCTGCTTTAAACTCAGGATGTGATTCCCAGCTCTCAATTGTCCTTTTTTTTTGACAGCTTGACCCTCTTTTCAAGAGGAGCAGCATAAGCTCTGCCTACACAGGATGTAAAACCATGACATTTAGGTAAGATTTGGAATTCCAGAATTGCAGGATAGGTCAGGTTTGAAGGGACCTCAGTGGGTCCAGCAGGGTCATCCCAGAGAGCACATGGATTTTATCCAGATGGCTCTGGAATATCTCCAGTGAGGAGATTCCACAACTTTTCTGGACAATCTGTTCCACTGCCTGGTCACTGCACAAAGAAGTTCTTCCTCATGCTCATCAACTTCCTGGGCATCAATTCCTGCCTTGTTCCTCTTGTTCTGTTCCTCAGCACTGAAGGGCAGAGCCTGGTCCCTGCTCTGAGCCCTCCCTGCAGGCACTAAAAATATCTGAAAGAATACTAAAAGTGCCTGAAATACTAAAATACCTAAATATAAAACACCGAAAACACTCCTGAAATTGCAATGAACCATTTCTTTACCCACTCTCACCTTCAATTCGTGGCTGGTCTGAGGCCAGAACACAGCAGTCAGTTGTTCCCTGTCCAGCCAGGAATTTTTTTAGCTGATAAAATAATTTTGGTATCTAAATGTCATCACCTCAATTCTGGAGAGCCTGGTGAAGGATGCAGGAGCCCATTGGCACTGAGGGTTTGGTGTCTGTCCTAAAATCCCCACAGAAAGTTCTGCTAGCAGAGCAGTGCCCCAAAGAACGTGTCTGACATTTTCCCCAGGTCTGGAAGGAGCAGGGATGACACAAAAGTGGACGCTGTGTGCAGCTACAAGGACAATGCCAGCCTGGCCAGCTTTGACAGAGAAAAGCTTTACCAGGAGCTGAGCACCATGACAAACAATGTCACCAAACTGGGCCACTACAGCCTGGACAGCAGCAGCTTGTACATCAATGGTAAGCATCCATGGGGATAACAGGATTTTGGGATCTCCTGCAGATCATTCCTCATCACTGGGGCCTGAGCACTGATGAACCCTTTGGTTTGTTGGTTTTCTTTAAGTTTGACACAATGACAAAACCAATCCTACAGGATATTGCCACGCTGGCAGCATTTCCATTCCTTAAATCAGACAAATTCCAGGTGAATTTCACTGTTACAGTGTATGATCTAAGCAAAGATGTATCTGTATTGCTTTTATGATATGAACGGATGTAAAAATAAATTCACTCTACCCTTTTTATTTAGGTTTCACCCCCATAGACACAGCTGCCACCAAAAAGCCTCTCTTGACAGCAGGCAAACTGGGCTACAGACTGAACTTTAGAATAGTCAATGAAAACCTCACCAACCCTGACTCCCAGTCTCCAGAATACAGAGCAGCAGTAGAAAGCATCACCAATAAGGTAAGGAGGTATTTGAGAATATGTCTGGCTGGTCAGTTTTTGAAGCAACTACCAAAGATTTATGCCTGAATTAAAAAAAAAAATTAAAAAATCAACTTTAGGGAACAAAAATTTCTAGAGTCTGAAAGATAAGATTGGCCTTTGATTCAGTACTGGTTTTAAGTTGTACCTGGTGGGTGTCAGCCCTGCCCATGGCAGAGGACTGGGACTGGAGGATCTTTAAGGTCCTTTCCAACCCAAACCATTTGATGATTCCATGTGGTCTTATGAAATTCTCCCCAGCCAAAGACACAGACTGCAAAATGCCAGAACTGATCTGTTAAATGAACACACCCTCAGCATTTCACTGCCACCTCCAGAAGTGCATCAAGGCCAATCCCTGCTGGCAAATCCCTGGTCAGCACATCCATGATTCATTCCTAGAATCCAACATTTTCTCTTCAGCACCAATCCTGCTAAGGCCCTGACTGGGTGTTTCTTCTCTCTTGGAGCTGTGTGTCTGGGAGGTTGGGATGTCACTCAGGACACTGCTCTCCCACACTGGCATCCTGCTCAGATAAGGCAGCAATGTTTGCCAGGCTGGAAGTCAGACCCCACCACCAGAAGGTGCCTATTCCAAAATAAAACCCAACCCTCATGAAATCCAACCAGAAAAAAATAATCCTGGTGTTTCTCTAGAGCTCAAGTCCCTCCTGCTGCCCTAAAGCCTTCGCCACAGTGCCCAAGCTCATTAATATTTAATGTGACATTTTAATTTCAGATTAATCAGTTATACCGTCAGAGCGAGCTGCGGGACCAGTTCCTGATCTGCAGGATCACCGGGCTGAGGTCTGGAATAAAATCTTTTTTTATTTAGAGATTGTAGCACCCTGGCACTGCTCCCCCATGGCTGAGTGCCACTGGCCCCTGAGGAATTCCTCCCTTCCCTTCCCCTGTTGGAAATCGATGCCCTAAGGAGGCATTTCCAGGCTTCCCAGAATTTGTCAGTTTGAATTTTTTTTGGACTAGGGTTTCTCAGTCAGGGTTTCTTTAAGGCACTCTCGGGTCTCTGAGTATCCCAGGAATTACAGATTCCATCCTTTTACTGGGAACTGGTCATCCTGTGACCTCTACACTCCTCTCAACCCAAACTCCATTAGATTTTAAAAGTGAGCTGTGGTGTCCTGCTCAGGATGGAATGAGGCTTGGACAAAGGACCCTCCCACAGAGTCAAAGCTTTTAAAAACCTAAAAGTGCTTCTCTTTCCTTGCATTCATGCAATACAACCTAAATTTGTCCAGAGAAAAGGTAAAATTTTAATTCCTGTCCCTGTCCAAAGGAAAAGCCCCAACCAGCCCATTCCATACCATTATTCCACCACGTTACTTTAAACCACTCCACCTTCAGAACAGCAGGAACCCTTCAGGAAACTCCTTCCCACACCGAGCTTCCTGCCCATCCCATTTATCTCCAAACCTCTGTCCCTCTGCCCACAGGCTTGGATCCATAGTGGTTGACTGCCAGTGCTTCTTCCAGCCCAACCCCAACATCACCAGGGCCGTGGTTGAAAGGACTTTCCAGGACAGAGCCTCCAACACCACTGGGCTGTGGCTGGGGAGCAGCTACCGACTGCAGGAATTCTCAGTGGACAGTAAGTGCATCAAATCCCTTCCCAATGTCCATATGGATAACTCACTTTGCCATAGCACACTCAGAATCTCCCAAATTCTGCTCTGTCAGAGCACAAATAAATCTATTATTAAGTTAAATCACCAGACTCTGAGTTAGGCCATTCAGACATTCAGTCCTCTAGTCATTGATGGCTTAAGGAGTTATTCAATATTAAGGTGTTCTTCAATATTAAGGTGTTATTCAAAATTAAATTGTTATTCAAAATTAAGGTGTTTTCAGTATTAAAAAATCAGAAAATGAAGTGTGAATTGCTCACCACAACTTCAACCATCTAGAGCTAAAAGCACTTCCAGCTTTTTTTCCCAATGTGCAGCATCCCAAAGAAATGAATGGCCTGGTACCTTTGGAGTTTCCTGTCAGACCCCAGTGCAACTCAGGTTCTGCCAATCTAAGACTTCAAGATAAAAGGCTGCAGCTCAGTGCTGCTTGGTGGGAAAGCCACAGCTTCTCTCTGCTAGAACTTAATTTTCCTCTCCATTTTCAGCCTTGGAACTCTCAGTTGAGGCAGCAACTCACAAGACACCCCTCGAGTCTGGCAAAGAAAACTTTGGATTAAATTTCCAAATCTCCAACCTTCCTTACTCGCCAGAACTGCAGGACTCCAGCTCCCAGACGTACCAAGAGAACAAAGAGAAGATTGAGAAAGAGGTGAAATGAACAGCAATAGCTTGAGCTCCCTGTCCAAAGGATGTGTTAAATTAACTCAGCTTTCCTCAACTGTTTTGTTTCTCCCCATCAGCTCGAGGTATTCAGGAGCAGCCACCTGAAGGACCAATTTGTTGGCTGCACTGTGGAGAGCTTTGGGTATGTCCAGTGCTTTTTTCAAGTCCCAAAAGAGCAGTTCAGGAAGACATTTAGGGTATCCACCCCTCACTGCCAACCTCTGTGTCCCCAGTGACACACGGGAGTTATTTCATTATCCCTTGGTCAGTTCTGCCTTTACCACACAAGGTTTCTGTCCAAACAGAGCTGTTTTTGTTTCGGTGCTTGCAGAGCTGTTTCCATGCATGAACAATCCTAGGGTAAAGCAAACACATTCATTCTCTCATTTAACGTGTCCAAATGAGCTCAAATTCCACTGACACACAGCAGGAAAACCAACTGACCACACAACTGACCAGCCTGAGGACAAAATCTGCCTGTGTGAGACTCCTCCAACTATTCTTTAGAGGAACAAAGCAGCAGAGTAGATCTAACTTTTAGAAATGGAGCTGATTCAACTCTTAGAAATAGAGTTGATTTTCCTCTTAGAAATAGAGCTGACTTACCTCTTAGAAATACCTTGCTGGGGATTAAATCAGTGGATGGATTTCACAAGGCTGCAGTAGTTCCTGTCTTACCCAGAACAATCCCAATTAAACATCTCTGGGATATCTGCAAACCTGGGACTCCAAACCCCTCTCCCTGCTCTACTCAGCTCTGTTCATTTTCTCTCCTCTCTGCCTGTCACCCTCCAGGCCTGTCCATGGCAAAGGACACACAGAGGTTGCCTCAATCTGCAAGTTCACCCTGGATCCCCTCTCAGGGACTCTGCAAGCGCAGGAGGTGTTTGAGGAGCTGAAACTCCTGACCCAGGGCTTCACCAGGCTGGGTCCCAACTACGAGCTGGAGAAGCAGAGCCTGGTGGTGGAAGGTGAGAGCTCCTGGAGGGACATTTTGGGGAATTCTTCTTAATTTTGTTTAAATCAGCTCCAGAGTTCCATTCCTCATCTGTCCCACTCCCCATTTCCAGGTTACTCTCCACTCAAGACGGATGAACCAGAGTCCAAAAGATCTGGTAGGTGCTTTTTTGGCAAGGATTGACCCGACAGTCACTGAACACTTGAGCTCTGATAAGTAATTGAAGCCTGGTAAATACTTGAGCTGTAATAAATTAGCATCAGATATCCTGGAATGGGACTAAACCCATGGAAAAGATCAAAAAGCCAGGGCTCTTGGTAGCAAACAGCAGGTGCCACCAGCCTGAGGAGAATGGAATTGAAGGACAGGCAAAAGCAGTGCACTTTGGAACTGTTTGAAAACTCTGGCACCGAGAAATTTTGATAACTGCACTATTTAAACCAGATATGATTTAGCTTAGCTACCACCCCAGAACTAATAGCAAACAGGAGAGAGGAAAAAAATATTCTGAACTGTTACTTTCCCATGCACCACAAACACTCTGGTGAAACAACTACAGCTTTTGCTGACACCCTGAGCCCTGTCCCTGTTCCCAAAAGAGTCCAGAAGCAGTTAAGTCAGAACTTTGTCACTCTGAACATCCCTGGAATCAGCTGGGGCTCTGCTGTCCCTGCAGTGGCATTTAAGGTTGTGGATCCCTGAACCCTCACTCCATTTTCCCAAATTTCTGTAGTTTGCACCTAGAGAGTGTTCAGCACTTCTGAACTTTGCCAGGGTGAGATCTCCCTCTCCTAATCCCACATGGAAGAGTCTCTAAAACTGATGTGCCCTGTTTTTTTTTTCCCCCCTTTCAGAGCTGCAGTTCTGGGCCATCATCCTCATCTGCCTTTTCACCCTGCTGGGCTTCATCCTCCTCCTCTTGTTATGCTTCCTGGTGAGTGTCCCCTTTGCTGTCCCTTGACTCTTGCAGAGCCACAGGAGGGACATTCAAACACATTCCCAAGGATCCCAGTGGGAAACAGCAAAAACCACCCCAAATCCTTCAGTCCCTGCCAGCTCTTCCAAGCACTGGGGATGGGGAAGGGAATTTAGAGTCAGCCGAGCAGAATTTTTAGAAAAGGACGCAGAATTTTCCTTTTAGAAAAGCAGCAGAATCGTGGCTGGTACTGGGTTTTTGTAGAGGGAAAAACACAAACCCAACACCAAGATGAGGAGCAGGAATTAGGGAATCCACAGGTGGAAACAGGGAATCCTCTGCAGCATTTCCTAAACCTCTTCCCTGTCCAAATACCTGCAGGATGAGCAGGTTCCAGGTGAGGGAGTGCCAAAACCAACATTTTTAACAGCCTGTGGAAACTGCATTGAGAATTTTATATTCAGTGCTCTTAACCTACAGACTGCTGCAGCCTGGCAGGGCCATCTCCAGCTGCAAATCCTTGGAAAAGGCACAGGAGATCCTCTTCCCATCTCTGTGGTGTTTGGATGGGGAACAACATCTTAAAAGCAGTGCTTGAAAACATTGCTTTGCACCAGCTGAGAGAAGAGCTAAATCTACAGAGAGCAGGGAGGTCCAGGAGAGAAAATTACAGCCAGCAGGATTTAGGAAAGGAAACCCCTCTGCTGCAGAGCTGCCTCACAGCTTTAGGCATTTTAGGATTTTTATTCCCAAAATCCCTCCCTTCCCACCTGGCAACGTGATTTGGGGACACCTAATGGTGGGCAAAGCATGGATTCCATTTTTTTCCCATTAATTTCGGTCTTTTTTCCCATTAATTTTGTTCTTTTCCCATTAATTTTGCTCTTCTCCCATCAATTTTTGTTCCTTTTCCCACCAGGTCCTCTCCTGCCTGAGGAGAAAGTCCCAACTGTACCAGGTGCAGCAGGGCCTGTATGGGTTGTACTTCCCCCACCTGAACACAGGGAAGGTTCACTGATGCCTCAACTTGGTCTTCCCAGACCTGTCTGTCCACTGATGAAGGAAAAATAACTACAAAAACTAGAAAACATTTCTTTTATAAATTATTTCAGCGTTTTATCTCACCTTGAGACAAATCTTTGCACTATTGCCATGATTCTTTTCATACTCCAGGAAACTGCCAACAGCGCAGGTGCTGAGGAAAATATTTTTTTAAGCACTGCAGTGTTTTATATAACTATAAATTTTATATAAATATTACACAACCAAAGGAAAATAAAAACTATCAGGAGCTGCAGTTTGCAAAGCCCTTCAGTGTTAACGTCAGTTTTCTGAAAAAGGCTTAAAATTATACTAATTTAGAGATTTTTGGGGACTGACTGCTGTAGACTTAGAAATCCCACCTAGATTTTAGCTTTTTCACCACTGAGCTTTAAAAATGTAAATATCTTAAATTAATTCAAATATTTCATCTATTTATAATTATGATATTATGATGTAAAGATACCTTGTTAAATCTGAGTGTGACACGGCCAGGCTGTGTTTTTTGAGATTGCTGCTGATTTCAGTTCATTAAATGCCACATTTTACTGCCATGAAGTTGTGTTTCCTCTTTATCAGCATTTTATCATCCCAAATCAGAAACTCTGCAGAAATCCCAGAGGTTTTGCTCCTCAGCTCCCATCCCACAGCACAGGATCTGATTTTGGAGTTCAGCACCTTTTCCTGCCCCTCTCGCCCAGCCAGAATTGTCCCAAAACTCCCATTTCCTGCCCCAATTTCCTGCTGAGCACAAGACTCAGGGCTGTTTCTCTGCAATTATTTGACCCTATCGTTAAATGAACTCTCTGAAAGTGAAAGCATTCAATTAGAATTAACAAACCCACAATTAGTCATTAATCCTCCCACTGCAGGCAATGTTTCCACGCAACCAAAATGGGTTTTGCTTTCAAAGCCAAGCTCCTCTGGGCAGGTCCAACCAGTTCACCCCCAGCTCAGAGTTTCCTGCAGAGGATTAGGATCTGTTTGCTCCCTCAAACAAAGGGCTTGAAGCACCAATTATGTCAGCAAACATCGATTAAAAGCTCTCAGGGCTCTTGCACAACATCTCTGTGGTGTCCCTGTCACCTGAGTGTCCTGAGCAAAGCTGCCACCCTGAGACAGGGATGTTGGGAGTGGGAAGGAATTCCCAGCTCCCAGTCTGAGCAAGAAAAGCTGAGTGACCCAGCACGGCTGAGTGCAGCCATGAGAATCATAAAATCCTGGAAGGGACCCTCAGGGATCATCAAATCCAGCCCCTGTCCCTGCACAGACCCCCCAACAATCCCACCCTGAGCATCCCTGAGAGCGGTGTCCAAACGCTCCTGGAGCTCTGGCAGCCTTGGGGCCGGGACCATTCCCTGGGGAGCCTGGGCAGTGCCCAGCACCCTCGGGGGGAAGAACCTTTCCCTGAGCTCCATGCCAAGCCCTGACACAGCTTTGTGCCATCAGAGCAGCAGCTCCTGCCTTGGCAGCCCTGGGAAAAGCCCTCGATCTTCAGCTGACCGTCCCTGCTGTGCCTGGTTCCCCTCTCCCCTGGGGAGTCTCTCACTCCCAAAAAGCCACGAGTGAAGCCAACAGCAGAGATGAGAAGCTGGCTTGCACTGGGAGAGGAAGGTGCTGGGGTTTGGACCTGATTCCTGGATATTCTGAATTTTCCTTCTCCCAGCGTGGCCCCAGGGGAAACCAGGGGTCACACCAGGAGCCACATCACCTGCCCAGCGTTTGGAGAGAGACACCCAGCACACCCTGCAGGGCAGAGCTGGCACCGCTGTCCCATCCAGTCCAGGGACAAAAGGGAATGCAGAAAATCCAGCAGTTTGCCAGGCAAGCTCCAGGAGCTCCAGGACTAACTGGGAGCACAGGGCACATTTCTCACAAAAAGGCACAAGTAGCTGATCTAATGCAGAAAATCCTCGATGTGGTTCTGTTTGTGGGGATCCAAAACGCCAAGGAAACCTTCCCAGCAGCACTCCTGAAGGAATTGTTCCTTTCTGCAGGAACAGCTGCAGAGCATCCCCCTCTGCCCAGCACAGCACCAGCACCCAGTGCCAGCCCAGGATGTGCCAGGCACCACCAGCTCCACCCACCTTTGCCATCCTGGCCAGGGGGCAAACCCCAGGGGTCACCCACAGCTGAGCCCCAAAACCAGAGCCAAAATTAAAGCTGGAAAACAATGAGAAAGGAGCACCAAGACAGCTGTGAGGGGAGGGAGCAGCACTTGCAGGGAGAAAGGGCTCAGGGGTGCTCTGGTGCCCACGAGCCTCAGTCCAGGGCTGCTTTCCAAGGAATAGGAGGCCTCACATTCCATGGTGCTCCTGAGCATCCCCTGGGCTGTATCATAGCCAGCTTCGTGCTGGGCTTGCAGGGCTGGGCCAGCTCAGCACCCACCAGGGGCTCAGTTCTGCCCTGGGCAGGGATTGGGCTGGGGAAGGGCAGAGCAAGAGGGTGGAGAAGCTCCAGAATCTGCTCCCAGCTCCTGCTGCAGCCCCTCCCTTAACCCCCCTTTGCCTCTGCCTTTCTTGTCCCCTTCCCCTGCAGCTGCACCAGGGTGGCTCCTCAGCGTTCCTGTCCAGTGTTTGTCCCCAGGGCACCCAGCTGAGTCCCTGCTGCCACCAGAGGGTGACCTGGCTGCTGGCAGCACCGATCCCATCCTGCCCAGCACCTGCCTGGGAATTGCTGCCAGGTCACAGTCACCTTATCAGTCTCTCCCGAACACTGAACCAGCCTGAGCTGCACAGATAACATCAGCTGCTCCTCATCCCTCTCCCCAGCAGTTCCTATTCCATTTGGCTCTTCCAGATGGAAAAATGCAAAAGCATATTGCCAGTAGTTCTATCCAACCACTCTAAGTGCCTTTGGTTAAAACAATGCTTGCTTATTTCCAATACAATACCTGCTTGTAAGCCTTAAAATAGAATGCATAGAGCTGCATTATTAAGCTTAGAATTTCCTAATATCTTGCTAGATATACTTTTCTGCAGCTTAGAGAGTTATTCTAGCCAAGCTTTAATACACAGACCATTGTTTTATTTGTCCTTGCTTTCTACATCTCATACAACTTTTCTGCTGACAAATCTTATGGCTACTGCTTAGCTCTAATTGCAGTTCTGCTGTCTCTGAGGCCTGCTTTTTGCAGCTTTTCAAAACCCTCTGATTTTAAGGATTCCCACACCCAGCACCTGCCTGGCACTGCCTGGGAATTGCTGCCAGGTCACAGTCACCTTATCAGTCTCTCCCGAACACTGAACCAGCCTGAGCTGCACAGATAACATCAGCTGCTCCTCATCCCTCTCCCCAGCAGTTCCTATTCCATTTGGCTCTTCCAGATGGAAAAATGCTCTGTCTGCTTTGGAAGCAGCTGTCAGGAATCTCTTTGTGCAGTAAGGCCCCTCTTCAGGGAGTCACACACTCAGACACCTCTGCCACCTCCTGCTCTCAGCATCAACCCAGCACCACTTCCCAAGGCCAGAATTCCATCCTGTCCCACCTTTCGTGGAGAGAACAGGGGCGACCTGAGCTGCTTGTCCAGAGCAGGGTCCAGCCAGCCCCAGCTGGGATTTACAGCTCCATAGGCAAGAGCTCCTGCTCACCCTCCTCAGTCCTTCCTCTAACTAGTTAATTGATCTAATTGCATCTCATCAGCATTTCTCCACTGGGAGCCTCATGCTGGGGCAGCAGGGAGATCTCCACCATGCCCAGCCAGGAATTTAGTTTGGGAATTGGTTGTTTTAGCAGCAAATGCATCATTTTGTTAGTGCAAATCACTGAATTTACTGGCTAGGTTTGGTGTCCCCTGCATGGTTTGGTGCCACCTGCAGGGTTCGGTGTCCCCTGCAGGGTTTGGTGCCACCTGCAGGGTTTGGTGTCACCTCCACGACGCCAAACAGCCCAAGAAACACTTACCTGTGCTCAGCCAGGGCAGCTCAGCGATGCCAATCCCGGCAAGGTGACACTTGTGGCTCAGGACAGGGCCTCTTGGTGGCAGCTCCGGACAGTGTCCAGCAGGATGTCCCGGCAGTGCTGCTCCTGCAGGGCTCAGTCCCCTCTGGGGCAGGGCAGAGGAGGCTGCAGCCACCCCAAACACGGGGTTCCACTGGGGTTCCACTGACCCCACCCAGCCCCCGGTGATGTCACAGGACCTCGGGCACGTCCCACATTGCCAGAGCTGCCCCAGGAGCCGGGAAAGGCCCTGCCAGGAGCTGGGCACTGCCCCGGATGGGGCAGGGCCGTGGGATGGGCAGGGGGGCACAGGGGAGGCTGCAGGAGTGTGGGAGGGGTGCAGGCAGGAGGTGCCAGGGATGCTGGAAGGATGCTGCAGGACAATTTCTCTGACCAGCAAAGAACTTGTGTCTCAAATGGACCCCAAGTGGTCACTTAAACACCCCTGAAACTTTCCAGAGAAAACCAGTTCATCCCTCCCTGGAAACCCAGACCCAAACTGGGGATGCCTGGAGGGAGGGGCAGCCCCTGGGATCCCCAGAGCCACAGGGCTGTCCCTGTCCTGAACTGTGTGCCCATGGGTGTCACCTCTGCTGTAGGTGGCATTGCTGAGCCCCAGCATTGCAAGAACCAAGATTCTTCAAAATCTAAAAAACTCCAATCTTACACTTCCTGATTTCACAGCCCCAGGGAGGGCACAGCATCAAAATTTGCACCTAAATCCAGCTCAGCTCCTTTGGCTTTGGCAGCAAAGGCTGACAGCAGCACCCTGCAAGGGGCAACCGGGCTTGGATTGAGATTCAGAAATTAAATAATAATAAATAATAAATTCTAATCAATAAAAACAATGCCCAGAGCGTTTACAGGAGGTGAATTCCCATCTCCCAGGTGACATCCAATCTGTGGGGATGAGGTCAGACAGGTCCCACCTCAGCCCACCCCAGGGCAGCCACATTCAACATCCTCAACATCCTCAACATCCTCTGAGCACCACCACCAGCATCCTCCAGCCACTGTGCCTGAGCTGTGACACTGTGTCCCCATGGGTGTCCCCTCTGCTTGATGTGGCATCACTGAGCCCCAGCATTTCAAGAAACAACATCAAAAAAATCCCCAAATGAGACCACGAAACCCTGCAGGACCCTTGAGCACCATTGGTTTTCCCACCACATCCCTGCCCAAAGCAGAGGATCCCATGGAGCATCCTGGGGGTGCTAAACCTGCACAGGAACAGAGCTGGAAAATCCCTTCCCTGGGGCTGGAGGTGCCTCCCCTGTCCCTGTCCCTGCCCTGTCCCTGCCCCTGTCCCTGCCCCTGTCCCTGCCCCTGTCCCTCCCCGGTCCCTGTCCCTGTCCCTGTCCCTGTCCCTGTCCCTCTCACTATGGCACAGCCTCTCTGCAGGGCAGGCCCTCGCTGCCCCCTGGCACTCCAGCCCTGCAGGCCTGTCCTGTGGCCACCCAGAGCCCCAAAGGTGACCCTGCCAAGGCCATCCTGGGGCTGGGGACATCCCCTGCTGCCTCTGCCCCAGCTGGCCCTGGCTGAGCAGCAGTGCTGGCCCTGGGGACAGGGGCTGTGCTCAGGGGGACACGGAGCACTCGGGTCCTGCCCCTGCCAGGCACAGCTGGGTCCCCTTTGGGGCAGGGCAGAGGTGCCCACAGGGACCCCCCCAACATCGGGGTTGCCAAGGCAGGGCTTCCACTGACCCCAGCCTGCCCCAGGTGATGTCACAGAGCCCTTGGGGACAGCTCCCCAATCCCACTGGATTCCATGGGAAATTCCAATCCCATGGCATGTGTTCCCTGCCCAGGGAATTGTGCTGCCCCCCAGCTCTGCAGGTTCACTGGGATGGATTCCTCAGTCCCAGTGACTCCCCCAGTCCCTGCCCTGCTCCAATGGCCCCAGGACCACGCAGGCTCTGGGATCACCCTGGCAGCAGCACAGCAGCAGGACACCTCTCCCAGAGCATGGGGAGCATTCCCAGAGCTGCCCCAGGAGCCAGGAAAGGCCCTGCCAGGAGCTGGGCACTGCAGGGGATGGGGCAGGGCCATGGGATGGGGCAGGGCTGGCACAGGGACAGGGCAGGGGGCAAAGGGGAGGCTGCAGGAATGTGGGAGGGGTGCAGGAGGGGTGCAAGGAGGAGGGGTCAGGGATGCTGGAGGCATTTGGCAGGACACTCTCCCAGAGATTTCTGACTAGCAAAGAGTGTTTCGTTCTCAAATAGACTCCAAGCGGTCACTTCATTTCCCCCGAAACTTCCAGACAAAACCAGTTCATCTCTCCTTACAACCCCAGCCCCAGCCTGAGCTCTCTGGAGGAAGGAGCAGCTCCCGGGATCCCCCAGAGCCCCTCCCAGCCCCGCACAGCCCCTGGTGCTGCCTGCCCAGGGCTGTCCCCGTGGCTGAGCTGTGGCACCCTGTCACACAAACCATGGCCCCGTGTCCTGTGGAACAAAGAGCTGCAATTTATTTCCTGTGAGCTGCAAGGGGAGCCACAGGGTGGGGAGGGGGGACCAGGCACACCCCAGGGTGTTACTGTGCATCCCTGGTTATCAGCTGAGGGATCACACCTTTGTTTTTCAGGCTGTCCCTTTTTCTGGTAAAGGCTTATCATGGTCATGACCGTGTGGTCATCTCTGCAGTGACCACAGCCCTGAGTGGGCACAGCTGCAGCCACAGCACAGGTGCACCCCAATTCCAGTTTCCCATCCCCTTTCTCCTTCTCCTGCTGCAGCAGCAGCTCCTTTCCCTGTGCATTCACCCCCAGCACCCCATGAGGATGGAGGCAGGAGCAGGGAGTTCATCTCTGCCCTCTGCTCTAGGAGTGCCCTTGGAGCAGCTCCTCTGCCCACCCTGTCACATCCCCTGTGGGTGCCTGGGCACTGCCACCACTGCAGGTGATCAAACACCTCCAGCACCTCTTTATCTTCCCTTTCCCATGGAGGAGGATGGCTCCTCTGAGTATTTGGGGAGAGGTTTCACGGAAGCACTGATTGCCATGGGGCTTTTGGGGACTGTGAATCAAGGCAGAGTCAGAGCCCTCCCAGACCTCTGTGGCCATGTCCCCTGTGCTCTGTGCCCTGTCCCCTGTGCTCTGTCCCCTGTCCCATGTGCCTTGTCCCCTGTCCCTTGTGCTCTGTGCTTTGTCTTCTGTCCCCTGACCCCTGACCCCTCTGCTCTGTCCCCTGTGCTCTGTGCCCTGTGCTTTGTCCCCTGTGCTCTGCACAGGCACTGGGGCAGCTCCTGTGGTAAAACCTGCACAGAAACACCCACCTGGTGCTCTGTGTCCCTGCACATCAGCGGGTGACACTGCGCAGATGGGAATCTGGGGACAAGGGCACAGCCCAGCAGGATGCCAGGGGATGGTGCTCAGGTTCCAATCAAGGACAAAGGGACTGGTCTGGCTCTGAGCTGACAGCAGCTCCCAGGTTACCCCGAGCCCTTTTCGGTGTTTAAAAGCAAAAACACCCCAAACACATCCCCCTCCAGCACCTCTGGCTCAGGCTGCAGGGCCCAGGGCACTCTCTGTGCTCAGAGCCTTCACTGCTCACCCACAGCAACACTGGGTGTGTTTTTAGTGGGATGCAAAACCCCCAATCCAACAGGGATGGGAGGGAGCAGGAAGAGCTTGGTGTGATTTTTGAGGTTACTCAAAACATTGAGGTAATTCAGCGGAAAGTCTTTTTCTGCTGTAATCTCACTCTCCATGCCAGGTTGTTGCTGCTGTATTAGAGAAAGGCAGCGCGTGTGGGAGGTGTGAATTAATGTTACCGCACTGGGAAGGTGGTGACGACCAGAGATCTCACAATGATGCACATCAGGCTCCCTCCTCAACAGGGCTGTGAGCAAGTGCAGTGGAAAAAAAGGGACACTTCTTCTTAAAGTGTTTTAAGAAACAGCCCAAACCAAAGAGCTGTGAGACACCAGCGTCAGCAGGTGCTATTTCAGAGCACAGACACTCACCTCCTCTCTCCCAGGACAAGTGTTAACCTTTAAATGCAGCATTTCCACTCCT
>VWZS01009253.1:0-73342 GCA_013397075.1 Rhabdornis inornatus
AGGCACCCACCACCCCCAGCCACCATCACAGCCCTGCTGCTTCAAAGTGTCTGTGACTGGCAGTGACAAAGGATCCCTGACCAAAGATGGCCAGTCTGGGTGTGTGAGGCAGAACTCAAATCCTGACAGCCAGGATTGCCTTTGCAGTCCTGCCTTAGTCTAACTCCTTCTGAGAAATGGTGGCAGAGATCTTCGCAGGCCCCAGTGGGAGCCAGGGCCAAGGGGGACAACACCAAAAATCATTTAACACAGCAAAGGCAGCCCTTGGCCTTCCCATTTTCCCTTCAGGGCCGACCACTGTCTCTGCATGATGGGAGAAACTTCCCGACCCAGACCTTGTTGAGATCCGCCTTGAGGGCTGCCAGGATCTCCTTCTCCTTCTCCTGCACCATCCTCTCCAGGGCCTTCAGCTGCTGGATCCTGAACTCCAGCGGGCGGCTCCGGCCCGAGTTGAAGGCGGCCCTCGCCCTCCCCACGATCTGCTGCATCCTCTCCATGGCAGCTCAGCTCTGAGGAGACACAGGTGACACCCAGCTCAGCTCTCAGGAGACACGGGAGAGACCCAGCTCAGCTCTGAGGAGACACGGGTGACACTCAGCTCACCGCGGGCCCTCCCTCGGCCCCACAGCCCCGCTCGTCTCCCCCTCATCTCCGGCAGCCCACACGCCGCCGCTCGCCCCCAATTCCGCCGCATCTCTCCGAAGCCTTACGTAATTCCCGAGTTAAAAAGTTTGAAAAGCAGCGCAGCGCGTTGGTGGCAGCGCGGGGATGTCACCGAGGAAGCCGGGGGCTGCTCCGCTGCCGTGAGCGCACCGCGGTACCGAGCGAGGGCACGGAGCGACGGGGACCCCCCCACACACCCCCCGAGGAACCGCGGGGACTCCCGAGCCACACCGGCGCTGAGGTGACAACCGTGGCAGCGGCTGCGGCAGGGGGTTGCCAGCCGCTGGTTGTCCCCCCGGGCACGACCCTCCGCCCCGGGCAGCACCCGCCGCCCCCGCGGCCCCGCCGCCCACCGGGGTCACCGCAGCCGCCGCTTCCTCTTTCCGCTCACATGACGGAAGCGGAACGGGCGAGGCCGCCGCTCCCCCTCCGTGCCCGGTGGTCTCGGTGGGAGAGAGGAGGAGGAGGAGGGAAAAGCAGAGTACAGGGATGAAGGACGCGTCCCCGCGGCTGTCCCCGGGGTACCGGCGCTACCTTCACCGGGGATGCTCTGCCGAGGCTCCGCAATCCTGCGCGGGTGGCAGCGGCTCTGGCACTGCCGGGCCGGTTGTGAAACGCTGCCGGGGCGTGGGGCTGCTCTGCGGGCGGAGGGCAGAGTCCCTGCGGAGCCTGATCGGGGGAACGAGCGGGGCGGCAGCGCCCGGGGGTAACCCTGCCCTGTCCTGCCCAGGAGGGCGAGCGAAGCTGCCCAGGTGCTCTTTTGGGGGAGGCAGGACGGTCAAATTAACCTTGATACAGTCGTGGCGTGGGAAGCGAGCCAGAAGAAAAAGCGCAGAGAAAGGAGCTCGGGCAAGGCTAGGCACATTCCGGTTAAAAATAGACCCACCACAACTTGTTCTAGGAAAAGCACGGGGATTATTTAAAGATTGCGTGCTGGTTGTTACATGCTGCCTCTCGTGACACGATTTGTCCAGGGCCTTTATTGCTAAAGTTCCTTGTCTGCACCTGTACCCCATTAAATCCGTGCCAGCCACACCTTAACACACAGGCTGGCACCTGGGTGCTCCTGCCCAGGTGATGGGGGCTCTGAGCACCCCTTCTCCTGTAAAGTTTAATCCCATTTTCCTATATCAACACGGCCCTCCGAAGCTGGGAGTGTCCTTCAGCTTCAGATTGTGCAGAAGCACAATTCCCCCCAAAGAGCAAGCTTGGCTTCTGGGGTCAGTTGGCTGCACCAACACCTCCTGGGCTATGGCTCAGCAATTTCACAAGCTGTAGCACAAATTTCAGCAGTAAACACCCTGCTGTGGAGAAGAACGACACGAGCAACTGCAACTTGTGTGCAAGAGGCAACACGAGAAGGAAAAACAGGCTGGGCTTGACAGGGCCCTTCCAGGTGGTGTATGGAGAAAAGCTGGGTTTGCATTGAAGAAAACATGGGGGTAGAAGCAGGAATGTTCCTCCCAGGACCATTGCCTGATGCAAATGCTCCCCCTTATCCAGTCAGCATCCTTGCAGGCACAGGAGGTTGGAGCTCTGTGCAGGCCCAAGGGAATCACAATTTACTGCAATCACAGTAAAAGCCTGAGCTCTCAGCATTGTGCCTGGGGAAATGGTGCTGCAATGCACCCACCCAGGCTGGCAGCAGCAGCAGGGAGGTGGATGGATTCTCCAGAGCTTGTAAAATTCTCAGTCATCAGCCCAGAGGGTTTTCATGTCACAACAGTGCTGCTTGTACTTGGCAGCACACACAGGAAGCAAATGTCCCAGCTCCCAGTTATCCCAGTGGTCAGCAGGGATCAACCTTTACAGAAATGAGGCAGCATCCTGGGAGAAAGTCCCTTTTGGTCCTTGTTGGGGACATCTTTTGGCCAGTTAAGGACAGAAAACAAGGCTGAGGGTTTTTTTAGCATTGCAATCTCTCAGCTGGGTGAGACACGTGGATTTCAGGGAAGTGTGGGATCTTGAGTGAGACAGAGGAATACCCTGTGCTCCCCACGCCTGGGAGCTGGCAGTGTTTTCTATTTTAATTCAATCACTAAGAAACAATAAAGGGAGCTATTTATGGGAAAGCAGTGGAACTCCAGAGGAACTGGGAGGTGAGCAGCGCTGGGGAGGGGCTCTAATCTGTAGTTACAGCAGCACGAGGTGTTTAACTGAGAAGCTGAGCTCAAGATTCCTCCCTCCTCTCACTCCTGGTAGCCCTCACCCCGTCTTGGAGTCAGTTAACAGCAAAGAGCAAAGCTCTTGCCCTGCCCTCAGGAGCAGCCTTTTTTGCTGATCCTTACCTTATGTCCAAAGCAGAGCCTGGGAAAGGAGGACTTTGGTTTGGAAGATAAAATGCGCAGTATTTGGTTTCAAGAGTCCCCCAAATAACACAGCTAATCAATAAATGTCCGTTTAGCTCGTACACCATGCTCACAGAACATCAAGTTTTCAGCTACAATCCTCAATCTCTGCTTAAATGTCTGCCCTATTCTCAAATTCCAAGTGTTTTCTGGAAGTCACATAACCCAGCCAGATACAAAACCCAAACAGCACTCAACCATAAAAGCAGGCACAGAAGATGAACGACAGGGAGAGGTTTTAAGGAACCTACAGGAATCAATGCAGCTCAGTTCATTTATGGCATCACTTGTTTTGAAAGCTGTGGCTGATCTCACATTCGCAAGAAGGAGATACTGTGTCACACAGAGCCCTGGTCTGTGGGCTGCATTGTGGACAGAGTTCAGGCCATGGAAAATGTGAAAGGGACACAAAGAAACAATGAGAATGATTGGCACAAGGACTGCAACAAGACTCAACAGCCCCACTGGCACTCGGTTGGCTTTCAGGCAGCGGGGAAGGGGGAGCCTGCTGTGCACAAAAGCCTATTGAAAAGGTGTTTGTCCCAAGGAGCAGTGCCAAGGCTTCCTTCAGCTGGGCTCCAGCTGACTTGGAGACCTCAGGAGAGGGGTTACCCTGATGGACTTCACTCCTCTGCAAAAAGAAGCAGCTGTGGGGGCACTCTGGGAAAAGCCACGGCCACGACCATGGCTCAGGTCAGATGGGGAAGTTCAGGGTAAAAAGAGATTTGCTTGAAGACTTAAAAGGCATCCTGGACAGTCAAAAAACATAGTAGCAAGCAGAGCTCAGAGAAGACAAAAAAGTCAAAGAATCAAAACTTAAATTTAAAAAAAAAAACAACAAAATAGGAGAGGAAGCAGAGGAAGCAAAAAGGCGGTGGGTCACAAGCCAGCCTATCTGAATTTCAAAGCCTTCAAGCTTTGGAAGCAGCAGGATGCAGCTTTCCCTGCTCCAGATGTAGCAGGGTGTAGCACTGAGACATGGGTGAATCACAAGTTATTGCCTCTGAACCCTGAGATGATGAGATAATAACTTAATGTATAGCTGTACAAGATAATAGCAAGAACTATGCAAAACCGAGGCAGTCCCAGGAACAGCTTCCTCCTCAAAATGCTCCTTGGAAAAACTTGTAGCATCTTAGTTGCAAGTTAAATTAACAGGATTTCCTCCTGTGTGTCAGAGGAAGGGCTGAGAGTTCAACTTCTTTCTTATGAAAAGCAGCAAATGTCAGAATCAAAATGTGTTTTAGATTCCTCAGCTGACATTTTGTAAAATGGACAGAGCGGAGCAAGTGCAGAACACTCAAGGAGATGCTGGAGAGCTGAGCTAGAAAAGCACATCAAATGTCTCCTTTCAAGTTCTGTCTTTCAAAGGCTGGAGAAAAAAAGTATTTGGTAGAAACAAGCACCTGCTGTTCAGCACGGAGAGCCAAAGACAGAGGACAGCTTCAGGATCTTTGTGGAATGAGTTTATGCAGAAAGACAGGCCATGAACATTGGTCTCCTCCTCCTGAAAACAGCCAGCAAGAATAGCCCTTTTCTTCTCCTCCTGTTTGTGCAGCTGTAGCCTTGCTGGCAAGAGGGGAAGGAGAATGAGCTTGAATCCTGAAAGGAAAGAAAGAAAACCAACAAAACCCAGTGAGTTCCTGAGAAAAGCAGCCTATCTCCTAGACTTGTGCATTAAGGCTGTTGCTTTGTTCCTACTCAGGCTGAGACATATCATTAGCATTCCCAGCTCACTCCTTCCTCATCCTCTTTATGTGCCACTCACAAGTGGAGGGGTTTTTAATAATAAATTGGGGAAAATTTGATAGTACAACTCAAAAATACAATATCCACGCAGCAGCTACCACAGCATACCTCAGCTGGGCAGAGGGTGCAAACTGTGAGGTGAACAAGGCCCATTTTTTGTCAAATTTGGATAGAAATTGTAACTTCCTGCCAGCTTTTGTCAATTAGCTCTGTATATGCTGTTCTGGCAGCCCAGACAGCTCCCCTTTGCTAGAGGCAATAAATAAGCACCTTGTTGAAAGTTCATACAGCTGTTACCCAGGATCCTACTTAGCATTTTTGTTTTCCAATCCAAGTTGTAAAAAAAAAAAAAAAAAATTGGAAAAAAAGAAGCAGGGAAAATTGTCTTCCTAAAGCCAGGGAAAAACAAATTCAGGGACACTTTGTGCCAGAGCTATCTGATCATGAACTCAAGGATGTTGCCCCATCCTGCCCAGCTGGCAGGTCCAGCTGCTGGGGGGAGCATTCAGCAATTTCTTTACCCAGGTAGGTAGAGAATTTTTCCTATATTTAACACCTCTGGTCACAGAGACACAGCAACTCAGTTGTACCATAGAAACACTTCTAGTGTCAGTATTTATTTTTACCTTAATATACATTTATACAGGCCATAATAAAAAGGCTATTACGCAACAGTTCAGTGAGTTATTACCTAGTTCCAAGAATAATGCATGCAATTACAAAGGAGAGGTAGAAACACCGTATTAAAGACCTAAAAATACAAACATTATATAAACAAACACTTTCAAATTAACTGTTGGAATTTCATACAGATAAATAAGGTAAAAAGTACATTACTCTGTCAAAGTAAAGGAAACACATGGTTATCCCAACACTGAAACAATATTTTGATGTGTAAGCCCTGTACAACTTTGTCAAATAGTTCAGACCACTGTGTTTAAGAGGATTAAAATGATTTTGTCCTGGAGAATGGTTTATTCAAGTATTCAAGCAGTTGAGTAACAAAAAAAGTCCCAAAAATAAAGTATAGGAACCATTTCCAGAGAAGCTGATCTGCCTAAACACTTTGCAAATTGCTGTCCTGATGATCTCAGGGGATGCTTGAAATGACAATGCCTATAAGGCTAAATGAAGCTTCCCACCTCTCCCCCCAAATGCACACAAAATAATCCTGATTTTTCACACACTCTATATGTAGAGATTCTACATCATTTTATCAGCATCTCAAACCACAACATTATTTTCTGGTTTGTTTTTTTTTTTTTAAATCTTTTTTTTTGCATGGTTCCTTGCAGAACCTTTCAGTTTACAGTATTTATTGTAATACTGCCCAAGAAACAAACTACAGAGAACTGTCATAACACCCCTAAAGACTGCAGGCATTAATGCACATATTGCATGCACAACAAAAGATGCAACCAAATCTATAGAAAAAGCAAACAACCAGCAACTCAACATTGCTATTACTGAGAAAGTCCAGAGCAGTAGTTACTCAAGTATTAGACAAATAGGTATAAAATGGAAAGGTTCACATGAATACAAGTTTTTACACAGTTTGTTTGAAAGTCTTCTAGAAGCTACATTTGAAATTCTGAAAAGAATTTTATGTACACTGAAATGAAATTCAGCCAAGTCCATTGTGCCTTCTTTCTCTAGATTTTTTTTTAATATAGTTCTTCAAAAATGAATATACAGTTGCTTTAGTAAATTAGTGCAAAACAAAATATTTTGGAAGAAGATCATCAAATTGTATCCACATCAGCTGAAAACCCCCTGGGGATTTTGCACAGATGGAGAAAATTTCTTCCATCCTCACTTTTCCCCTGGGGTAAGACCGTGTTTGCCATCCCTTCATATGACAACCTGAGCCATGTGTACAACAGGTGAGCTCCCAGACAAGGCAGCTGAGCCCCAAAAAGCTTCAAGCAGCACTTGCACATGGTTAGGGCTTCCCAAATTCACTCAGCCACGTTTTACTGAACAGCTTAAAAACTCTTGAGGGAATCTTCTGAGGGAAATGTCTTTTTTTTGTACCTGATGCAGAAGGATCCACGCTCTAAAAACCTCACAAGTTAAAAACAACAAACCCTGATCATTCAAGTTCAAAGCACATGTACAAGGATCAGTCTGAAATGTGAAGAGAGATTCTTTTAAATTCTGTTGCTAGGAAGGAAAAGGAGCTGCTGGATCGGTAAGGCAAGTGTACTTTTGGAATTTCTCCTCTTTGAATATGCTGCTGTTTCTTTGGTAGTCACCACAGAAATGTAAGAATCATCTTCCACATGGGGCAGAACAAGGACAACAATGAAGCTGTAGTGAAAAAAGTGCAGTATCACTGATGTGGTCCCTTATGTTCACACCATCTGGTCCTCAGGATATTCCTACTGCTCATACACAGCCACTGTGCTGTAGCAGAGTGCAGAAAGCCTTCGCTCGATGCTGGATTTATCTGCAGAGAGAGGCACGAGACAGGTGATTGATTATTTTAGAGTTATTCTGCAATGTGTTACTTCCATGTAATTTTCATTATTCAGCTGAACTTACACTTGTGTACATTTTCTATATCTGCAGGGTCTTGCAGGATTTTAGTCAGTCCCTCCAGCAGCAGGGCAGCCTTGTGGTATCGATATGTGATATCTTCAGTTTGCTGGAACATCTCATCCAGAGCTGCTGACTGCACCTGCAATCAGTCAGAACACTCAGTTTCACAAACTCCCTTAGGCAAGCAGCAAAACGAAAAATTCAGAATGAATCACCTAAAAGTGTCATCAAGAAACTAATTTTCAGCTTTGATTTAGCTGAAGTGTTGTTGTAACTAAGACAACAAAATGAAGGTGGAATTAGATGATCTGTAAGGTCCCTTCCAAACCATTCTGTGATTCTGAGAGGATGAAGCACCTGTGCTGTGGTAACTGAGAATATTCTGCACAAAAAAATCTAAAAAAGCACTTTTTGATATGAATAAATATGCTCATTCTAACACCTGCACTCTCTTGTAAAGAAACAAATTAATTGTGCTCAACACCACTATTATCAGGGTTAAGCACAGTTGCCAGAATCTTCTGTGTGACACAAGAATTCCCTCTCATCACTAAAGCTGTTAATTTTCATTTGTGATCACTGAAAATATTAATTCTATTTTCTGTGAGATATGTGAGAGAAGGCAGCAATTCCTATGGTTCAGGGAAGAGGAGGGACTTACCATTTCCACAGCACAGCTGTAGATGAGTTTCTCTGCAGTTACACTGTTGATTTCATCAATGAACCTTTGCTTGTCCGAAAAGAAACGATTCAACTTTTCTGTCAATTTTTTGCACATTCCAATACAGAATTTGTATCTCTCGTTGAGGCTTTTCACAACTGGGAGAAAGGTAAGAAGAAATTGTAAAACAAAACCCAAACAAAGCCCAAACAACAACTTAGCCTAAGTTCAGCTTTGCAAAGTAAACTTGTTTGAACTTGTAATTTTAGTGTTTATTTACTCCACCACTTCTATGACTTCAGTATCTATCAAATATCAAATTTTAAGTTAATGAATACTCATTTCCTAACTGTTCCTGGCTGTTTACTATCAGAATTGTGCAATTGTACATATCTACAGTTCTCCTGCAGAGAAGAAAAACAAAACAAATATTGCAACTTAAACTTTCTGACTGATGTAATCAGCAAAGAAAATTCACAAGCACAGCAAATTAGAAGATATTGCATCTACCTTGCTTAACAGCAGTGGATGGGTTCAGTTTCCCAGATTTGACCTGTGCTTTGGCAAGATGCAGAGAAGATGCCAATAACTGGGCAGCTTTCATATACAACACCAGCTGCTCCACTTGTCTAGGGAGAAGAGGGGGAAAAAAAGTAATTTATGCATCAAAATACCTTTTTTGAATGCATTCAAGCCAGGGCCAGACACCACTTTTTAATCACAACACCCCACAGGACCCAGCAACAGCAGAAAAGGAAGATAGATGTTTAAAATGCAGCTCCACCCCTCCCCTCCCTTTCCCTCACAAACACTCTGTCATGGGGTGAGGGGACATCTGCTCATTTAGGAGCTGCAGCAGCAAAGACAAACTGCTTTAAATGCAGCCATTTGAGAAAGGAACACTTATTTGTGGGGACTGTCTGCCCGAGGTCAACGTCTCACCACAAGTGACTGGGTGTACTTTTCATTTCCTATCCCCCTGGAATTCTCAGTTGTGAAAAGCAAACACTTTACAGGGCTTTTCTGTTGGGTTTTTATTACTTCAGGAAGAAGGCAGGAAGTAGAACTGCCCTTTCCCACCACTTCAAATTTCTCATATTTCGCCTTGCTTTTGATTTTTTATTAGGGCTGATTGACTGTTTTTTCCAGTGAAACCAAATTTGGACACTTCTTCTCCCCTCCCAAACTCCACCTCAGTGCTTCAGTCAACAGGAAGGGATGAGGGCTCACATCTGCCAGAAGCTGGTACACAAGTTTCCATGCTCAGAAATGCACTGCTGCACCTCAAACCTGAACTCAACACTTTCCCCAGAAAAGTGGCAGACCAGAAAAAAACATCTTTTGTCTTTGCTCTTTCCGATCTGTCTTCAGTTGTTAAAAAAAATAATTCCTTTGAAGATTCTCTACAGGAAATCAATCACTCCCAGCAAAAAGGGCAGAGTTTCAATACATTTTTAATGTGTTGGATCTTCACTAATTCTCTGTTTGACTGCATACTCACCCCCATTCTTTGCTGAGCTGGCTGATCTGATCCACAACGATGCTCTCCTGGATCTGGTACAGTGACACAGCAGAAGTGCACAGGTCTGGGTTTCCTCCTCTCACTGCTGTCAGATCCAGAACACACTCTGTAAATGTCAGCATCATGTTTAGGTGACGCAGCGTGTCTGTGTGCTCTCTCTGTCAGAGGGAAAGATGACAGCAATTTAACCACTCTAAGCCATCAGCCACATTTAAAACTCTTGTTAATCATTTAAAGATTTCTTGGTATGTCAGTCCTGTGCTGGAATCACATTGTGGTAGAGGCAGCTTTAGGGATGACAGAACTAAATGGGCTCCTACAGATCTGAACTTGTTCTTTTCTTTGTTAATAAATTCAAGATACTGTAGCTTATACTTAAGAGACTTTCAACAAAGCCAAAGGAATTGGTACATGGAGTTCTGTGTTGAAACCTGAGGAACTACAGGAATGACAAGTGGGACAAATGACTTATTTTATTATCAGCAACACAAAAGTATGCTTGGCACTTGTGTGAGGAGCCAGGAGTAACATTTGGCTTCTATTATGTAATAGACTTAATACCTACAGAAGAACTGATCTGCCTCACTCTAATTTACACTTGGTTCTGGAATTAAATTGTGTTAAAAGGTGGCTGTTACCAAAGTTTACACTTTAGACTAAAAACTTCAATTGGAGTGAACAACTCACTGCTGCTCTGTCAGTAAAACACGCAGCACACATGCAGAGTTTTTCCTCAAAAAGAAGCCTTCAAAATGAATCAAACATATTTTAGCAATGTTTATAATACTTTCATTAATAATACAGGTCTAAAAAAATTGTAAACTCTATCTGTGGGAAGAATACAGTGTACTGGTAAGCATGCATGTTATAAGAGATATTCAATAGCGACCCAAACACCTTCCAGCAAGATGTGAATGGGAAACCAGAACAGCAATCTGTCTTGAGAAATGTACACTCCAAGAATAACATTCTGGTGAAAGACCACCCCAATTTGTGCTTTTAAAGTGTCACTCCCCCACACATTTTAAAAAATATAGGACAGTCTTCCCACAAGCAGGATTGAACATCATTCCCTGACTGTGAGGAAGCAATGAAATGCCCAGAGGGGCTTTGTTACTGTCAGCACCCACATCCATTGGCATTCAACAGAGGCCTCTCTGGGAGGCTCTGGTGGACTAAAGCAGTCATGTTCCTTTGGTTACCTATTCAAACACATGAAATGCCAGCAATAACTACCAAAGAGAAACTGGCAACTAGAGATACAGCAATATTTTCAAGATCTTAAACAAAAAAAACAATATGTGAAACGGTGCAGAGGAAACTATAAAGCACACAGAGCAATCCTGCTTTTCCCACATCTGTTTCAGCAACACCACACATTAGAAAACATGAAATGATTGTTTCTATACCTCCATTAAAGTTTCCTCAGGCAATTCAGGAGCTTCAAAAGTGATAAAGCCCTCTAGGCTGGGAGGGGAAGTACCATAAGGGATGTACTTCAGACTCGGAGCCGCCTCGGCCCCCGGAGGAGAGGAGCCCATATAAATACCAGGAGGAGAGCCCATATAAACACGGCCACTAGTGGAGCACAGAGACCCTCCAGAACTGTTTGATCCCACTACAAGAAAAATAACACACAAATTCAGTCTGATTCAGCACTGGGGCTCTGGGTGACAGCAAGTGACACATGAGGAGCCAGCACAGAGTGCCCCATGGAAGGCTCTCCTCACACAGCTCTGTAGAGAGTGCAAAGGCTGTGCTGTAACAACAGTGACAATTCCTAACAGATTCTGGGCTTCATGCCTGACAAGGACTTCAGGTTATGCTGTGGTTCACACTGCTCACCTGAAGTCCTTAAGCTTGAGGTCTTTGATATTTGGCAGCACAGCTGACTCTTGCCAAAATGCAGGCAGCTCCCACCCTTGGTGAGCTGTTTCTGGGACAATGCATGGCAGCAGGCAAAAATCAGAATTCTGACTTTTCCTCTCCACCTTTGCCATAGAGCTCCCACTCCCAGTGAGGGAGTAAAGCTGTGTACACAGGAGGTTACTCACTGCTGGATTGTAAATCTGTGCTTCTGACCCTCTTCAGGGGGGAAAAGGCAGAAACCATCTGATATTCATCTCTACTTTCCAGAGCACTTTTACTGTGCAAGGCAGAAATCAGGCCCCAGAAGTGGACAAGCCCAAGTGCTGCCTTTAAGAAATGTCCACACAACTCCAGGAAAGTCTTACCTGAGGTGGTTCTGGTTCTGAGGACCATGTGGGTGCAGGTGGGAGGGGTGGCACTGCTTGGAGGGGACCCCACAGTGAACATGACAGCCCGAGAACTTGCCCCACTTCCCATGGATGGAGTTGCCATTGCAATTCCATAGGCTCCTGCTGGAGCTGGGAGAGAACAATGCAGCAAGTTAGTTCCTATTCCATATAATCACACCACGAAGTAATTACGTGCAGCAAATTGGAGCACTGCAACACAATGTGCTTTGATGCAGATCCAAGCCCTGGACTAGTCAGAGGTTCTCACAGGAAATAAAAGAAGCTGAGTGGACAGTCTTGGTAAGACACAGTCAAGGTACAGCTTAACATATCCTTTTACTTTCAATATCTCAGTGTTCTATTCTCAGCCAGAAAAGAGCAACAGAGACTCCCTGAGAGACAGAAGATGTCAGTTTTGCAGCAAAAGGTACAGCAGAAAAATTCTAAAGGCAGATCATGACAGGTCTGGAGGCTAAACACCAGCCCAGCCTGTAGAACTCCTTCCACCTGCTCAGAAGGGAGAACTTCTGATGGCAAGGGACAAGCTCAGGGAGGAGAAGAAAAAACCCCAACCGAACACCCAGAATTACATAAATTTGCTTTCATACGAAAACAAGGTGGAATTAGAAAATGAAAAGCCACAAATGCTAAATTAAAAATAAAACCAAACCAGAAAATCCCAAACCCCTCCAGCCAGCATAGGCAGTCAAGATATTTCTGTGTTTAGCACAGAAATAAGTATTTTCCTGTCTCAGTTATTTTTAAAGCTATGCTAAAGAAATGGAACAGATCCCCTTAAACATTAAAAAAAGCCTTCTGTGCTGAGGCTAAAAATTGTCAAGACCAATTCTCAAAGCTGGAAGGAGAGCTGTGATCCAGCTGGCATTCCTTAAAAACCCAGGCACAGGGAAATAGCTTGGATGTGTCACTCTTGAGTCTCACCTGTATCCATTGGCCTCTCTGTGTTGAGACTGTCTGTACTGCCTTGGTATAACTGGCCCCCAAGGGTGGTCTTTACCTGTTGATCTGACAGCTTCCCAGTACTAACAGACCTGGACAGGAAAACACACGAATTCCCCCAAAAAAAAGTTATTCAGGAATATCATCCATATATAAGGATATATAAGGATAGCTAAGATTCTTGGTATTTACTACAGAGAATTTTTCAACAAAAATAGAGAAAGTATTGAAATCTTGCTTGTTATCATGGATCTTCTAAAATAGAGCAAACCATAAAAATAACAAGACCTTTTTCCTCTTGAAAAATTTATATTGCAAATTTTATCATAAAGATTTTCAAGCAAAAACTGAACAGGCTTTACAGAGGCAATGAAATTCCAGATGCAGCTAATCAAAACAAAAGGGAACTAGACAGCAACACAAAGTGCTCCAGGAAGTCCCTGCTGTATTTATAGCCAGTACAAGATGTTTCTGTTGCACACACCAAACCTCAGCATCCCCTCACAGCTTTTTCACCCTCTGAGAGTTGCTGTGTGCAGTTCTGCTGCCCAGCTGCCTCCCCTAAGGATGCAATGTTTCTCCTAAAGCAAATGGGAGAGCTCTAAGTTATCATTTAAACAGAGGACTTTGGGGAAATATCTCTTATGAACACCTCACCTACTCAAAGATGCCCCTCCTCTTTCAAAATTTGAAATTTTTGAAGTATCTGATGAAATTTGATGAAATCTTCTGCTCCTGGTGGTGCCTACCTGCCAAAGGTTGTTTTGCTGTGCTGTTCTCCTGCCTGTTTGTCAGCTGCCTGGCTGGAGTGGAAGTGTGAGAAGTCCCTTGGGTCAGTGATATCTTTAGGCTGCAGTGGGGTTTCAGCCAAGCCCTGGCGATTCGCCAGGGCCAGCAAGTTGGAGGACGCTTGAGTTTTAGGTATTTTGAAGGGAGCTGTTGCCTTTAAGAATCAAGAGCAAGAACACACAAAAAAAAAAATCAGTCAGAACCCCAAAATATTCTTGGTTTCAGGCACTGTGTTACTGAGAATTGCAAACTGAACAAACCTTAGTGGGAGAGCCGATGATTGTTGGCAGCGGGGTTTTGAAGAGCCAGTCTGAGCTCCTGGGGGAGGATCCCATGTGCTTGGTAGGGGATGTTCCCAGGCTACCTGGCCTGCTTGGCTGTGGAGAATGACTGTATCCATACCCAGCATAGGATGGGCAGACTGGGTCTGAATGCTGCTTTCTGAGCTTCTGCTTGTTTTGGTAGATATCTGTGAGAGTAGGAGCACTCTGCAACCTTGCTCCCATCAGAAGTGACTGTGGAGACTGAGATGGTGGAATAGGAGAACCTGTGGAGATGACAAAATAAGGTAAAAATTCTACTTGCAGTGCTTGCAAAGTGTATTGATGAAGCCCAAAGTTCCAGAGAACAACATTAAACTGTAAATATTGAGATGTGTTTGATCATTAGCTCACTAGATAGCAAGGGGAATGGATTTAGCCCATGGATTATTTGAACTACTGCTACACCACACTGATGAGCCCTCCAAGCTGCCAAATAGGCACAATTTCAGGCTGACAGCTGTCCTGGCAGCTGCAGTACGTCTGGCAACCTGCACCAAGACAAAGAAAGTGGTTGGATTCAGCAGGAATGGCATAACCAGCACCGGAATTCCAAGCTGAATAGAGGTTCTCAAGGGCTGGAATGATACTCTTGCAAACAAGAGCCTGAATGCGACATCGCATGTTAACGACTTGTTTTGTGTGTAATGACTTCATTTGCAGACACAAAGGCAGCTCATGTTCCTGCAAGAAAACTGGGTACTAAAAAGAACCAAATTATTCAGATGGAACAGTTTGGGGACATTACTTGGAGCAGTTGTTTACTTTTTAGTCTGTCAGACAGAATCTTTTTTCAAAAGCTGACAGAGGAAGTCCACATTTAGGTACGAGTGCAGTTTCTCCTGAAGCAAATGGGAGAGCTGCAAGTTATCATTTAAACAGAGGGCATTGGGGAAATAACTCTTATAAACACCTCACTTACTCAAAGATGCCTTTCCTCTTTAAAAGTTAGGCCTGAAATTTGATGAAATGTTCTGTTCCCGGTGTATGCTTTTGTGCCTCATGATAAGGAACTGTGCAAAGTTACAAAGAGTACATCACATATCAGCTTTTATGGTCACAGCTTCCCAGAGAAAATGCCTACCTGTAACCTCAAAGAACTGACACTGAAGTAAGTTTCACTCATGTTTAAAAAAAAAAAAAAAAAAGAGGGAAAAACCGAACCATACAACTAGAGAAGATTTTTAAAAGCTGGCCATGAGAATGTTCTGAGAGGCTTCATTTCATAAATGCCTGCTCAAAAAAAGCACCCCACACTTCTTCCAGTTTGCTCAGTAAAGTGCCCAGCTGTTACAACACATCTTTCAGCCTTCTTAAGCCCATGTTTTTGCTAGTTGGATTTTGAATATGAGCTACTTCATCTTGATTTCATTCCACTCCACTAGGCAGTATGTTTCAGAACAGCCCGTCCGCCTGCAGCTCTAGCAGAGGGATCAAGTCTATTTCTCATTAACTTTCCAGCCAAGAATTTGCTTGCTTGAAATCCCTCTGCTTGTCTGTCTCACAGCACTGGGAAGTCTTCACCTGTCGTTTTAGAATCAGTCTGAAATCTCACTGGTGACTGTTCCAGTGCTGTTGCCACCCCAGGGGAGGCTTCTGAATTAAAAGTGTGCCCTGGGCTGCCATGGGAAGCAAGAACAGCTCAATTAGTTCGGAAGCTACGTTACGAAAGACATCTTCAGTCCTTAGAAAAATCTCAGCTCAGATGACCTCACCTCACCCAAAGCAAAAAACTGCTTCCCATACCCTTTAAAATGCTGAGAAATAGACTTGCTGAAATTTGTGGTATTGTACAAACAGAAATACCACTGCAGTCATTTCAAATTAAGAAGTGAAACCAAGGAGGAAAAGAATGCAGAAAACATATGAAGAAATGAAACACTAAAACCCCTGCCAGCCATAAAAACAGTGCTGTGGTGTGCTACAAGTTAGTTTGATACTGGCAAAAAGCACTAAACCAGCAGCCTGACAAAATTCTATCCAAATAAAAGTTGCAACAAGAAAAGCAAACACAGTGCTTTGTATTCTCTTCACACACCCCTTTTTTCACTTTTTAAGAGACCATTTCATATCTAAAGATTCACTCATTCCTTTTGTTGAGCCAACCAGTGGCACAGCAATTACAAAGACTATTTTTGAGACACATCATAGAACTTATTTCATATGGAAGAAACCATTCCCAGACGTGGCTACTCCAAGAAGTGAAGGCTCTATCATGTCCAGATGGTTTTGGACAAGTGTTTAAACAGGAGAAAAACTCACAATGCAGTTTCAGTATCTTAGAAAGTAAAAAAAAATTATAGCTAGTATTTTAGCTACAGAAGAAAATGCAACCAAAATGTGCACAGAGCAGAAGAACAAGTTGCTGAATTGCATATTCATATACCAAATCCTTCTGGCATTACAGTGCAATTCCATCTTTAACAGCCTCAGAACATCTTCAAGTCCTATTTCTTGCTGATTTTTTTTCCTGCTGGCATGCCATAATAATTTATGACTTGCAAAGCTTGCTGACTGCTTAGCAACAGGAACATCAGATCCCAGCTGATTTCCCAAGGGAATGACGAAAACGTGTTGCACACTGTGCACTGGCAGCTCTGCCTCCCTTTTCTGAGAACTGGCATGACAGAGCTGGTCTATCAAAACCAGATTCTGAGAAGCATGTTACTACCATTCATTATAAACCAGCCTGGTTAAAGACAGGCTTCATCAGAGCTGTTGTTCTATTCTGAGAGTAAGAAATTTCAGTCGCTGTCTTATTGTGTAGGGAATTAGTTATGGACAAAGATGTCACCCAGGACACAAATGGGCTGTTCCCACAAAAACTCAGGGTCTCCTATTAACCCATTCTAATGTGTGTTGGCTCTCCTACCCCTCCACAAAATGCTCTCTCAAAATAATGCTGATTGCATCGTCCAAAGTCACTCACCTGAGAAGTTTCTACTCCTTGATTCGTGTCCTTGGAGTTGCCCACAACAACAGTGCCCAAGCTGCTCAGGTATGGTTCCAACTGTGCAAACAAAACCAAAATATGGATTTACACTTTCTACTTCACTTACAAAGATAAAGCAAGTGAAAACCTAGTTAGTTTACTTCTGTGAGCCATTTAACAGGAATTACTTCTGCACACATGACCTGGCTGAGCAGGTTGCGGTTTAAGATTAATTTCAAGCAAGAATTAGAGTTCTGAATGACTGCTCCAGATTAAATTTACATATTGCTGAGCATTTCAGTGCTTACCTAGTGGTGAAGGAGAATATGGTCTGGAAGATCCTGTGGACAGCCTGCGGCCCACGCCCTGGGCAGCGTCAGCTGGCACTGGAGAGCACGAGCCCATCTTCATGAACCCCATTGGGCTGGTGTTGGAGCGTCTCACAAGCCCGGCTCTGCAAGGGAGAAGAATGGTCTCACACACTGTGCTCACTGGTTCCTTGAGATAAGCTTCAGAATCCTCCCTGAGGAGTCTGATCAGTTAAAGGAAATACTGGTGTTTCAAGAGAAAGCTAAGAACTTAAGCCAAGCTTTCTATACTGACAGTAATCAAGATTTGATTCCCTTTGTTACCACAGACTTTTAAACTTTCAATGCCTTAACAGTGGAGAACATTAAAACAGACTTCCCTTAGTACATCCTAATCTTCAAAAACTTGATCACGATTTTTTCTTTTTTTATTTCACAACCAAGTATTGCTGTAAATGCCCATTTTTTAATCAGCAAAAAAATCTTCACATTGGGTCTGGAATACAGATCAGATAACTGAAAACAGATTATTTAAGGGAAAGTCATCTCCCTGAATGTAGCAACTATAACCAAGTCAGGGATCCTGGAAAAAATATGCAACAAACCCTGGGTTTTGTTTTTGTAAAGAACTCCAGAGTTCTGAGTAGTCCATTTGTGAGTCTTTGACCTTCACCAGCCTGATCCTGTAGACCACAAGGCAGAGAATAAGCCTGGCTCACTAGAGCTTTGTAATGAGACAAGCTGGTTAATTAGCATGCCAAAAATTGTTTCCTTGATATGCTACAGAACAAAGCATTCATCTTATCACCACATGTGTGAAAACAAAACATAACTTATTACTGACATTTCAGTTCATGATGTAATGCCATGCAATACACAAAGAGCAGTAAAAAAGCAAGACTTCATCTTTTTACCTTCTTGAGTTGCATTTTGAGTGAAAGAACAAGCTCATTTTGTTTTCATGAAATATTTTAAGTGCCCATCCAACAATCTTGAGATTGTGAAGGGCTTTTATTTGTTATCATTGAAACGTCTCTTCAGTGTGGAAAAAAAACGACATCGGCAAGAAAGCAGGGACATCTTCCAGGGCACAAAAACACCAACCAGACCCAAGAGAGAGGAATTAAAAAGCCCAGCCTCACCTGGGTGATCCGTGGGGGTTTGACACGGGGCTGGCAGTGGAGGAGAGGTTCTGTTCTATGCGCTGGTAATTCCGGAGCTGGGTGGGAACCGGGATCGGCGCCGTCTCGCTGCGGGGGGACACGGAAGGCTGACAGTGCCTGAGGTTGGAAGGTGTGGAGACAGGAGATGGAGACAGGAGATGAATACAGGTAGGCAGGTCTCACTCTCTCAGAATTGTACTGTAGGAATTTGGAGAAAATCTAGGAAATAGGCAAATAAAACTTCTGTGCTCTCTGGGTGCGCTGTGATCTTGACCTGTCCTAACCCAGCTCCAACGCTGCACTGAGGAGGATCAGGAACTGCCCAGGACTCCCTGCCTTCCCTGCACTGGCTGGGATCACATGGAGCTGGGATTCAGCCCTTGGTCACACATCACTGAGATCTCCAGATCCCTCTGACTCCCTGCCAAGCCGCCCGCTGTGTTTACCACACTTGAAAATAGTGTTCTAGGAAAACCCAGAGCGCCAGGGACAGGAAGTTCAGAGCAGGACTGGAATGTGGACAAAAGCCACTGAAGCACAGGCAGAGATATCCCCAGAGACACTGTGAACTTGCAGGAGGAAAACATGTTATGTAATGTAACAACCAACCCCTGACAGGAGGAGCCAAACCACACACCTGAACATTAATCCACAGATTCCAACTGCAGATTGCCCAAGTTCAGCTGCAGTGTCAGTGACCTGCCTCACCTCAGTGTGGCTGCTGATAGAGGATTCAAACCACTGCACACAATCAGTAACCAACACTTTTAAAGGAAAACAGAACTCAACGGAAAGAATTTCAAACAAATGGGCTGTTTGGAAGATAATAATTTTACTATCTGTTTGGAAGATAATCATTTTACTATCTGGTCCTTCACTGACCATGTCCTTAAAGAAAGATTGTAAATTCTTAGAAGAAATGTGAAAAAAAATCTCTAGAAGCCAGAGAGTTACAAGACTCCCTGCCTGGCTCCAGCTGAACAGAAATCTGTGTTTTTTTACTGTAATTGTCCTATTCTCTTTGCTACCAATTAGAAAGAAATATTACTTCCTAATAGGCACAGAACTTCCTTAGCAAAAGAAACTAAGTTTGTCCTGCTGTTGCCACCCCGTTTCTGCATCCCACAGAGTAATTTGGAAGTTGGCTGTGGGCACAGTCAGCAGAAAACCTGGAAACTTCCAGGCAAGGAGAAGGACTCCCAAGTGGAAACCACAGGAAGGCTGTGGGCAGCCTGCCATGACTACACAGCACATTCAGAGAGCACAGGGAGCCTCTCCCCAGGAGAGGGAAGCAGATGTTATTTAAACTGTGGCAGTGACACTCAGGAGACCATGAAGATACTTCAACTCTTAAAGAACTCGGCACAGAAAATGCCTTTCCCTGTTCTCACACAGCCTTGCAGGCTGAGTTCTGGCCAGGCATCCTCCAGTCTGATGTGGTTTGTTACCAGTCAGAGAAAATGCAATACAGATGTGTGCAGAGCTGCATGCAAATCTTGCTTCTCTGAGATCCAGAGGATAAAACTGATAATAAACCACAGGAGAGTGAACCACCTCGACCTAGTCTGCCCATTCTGGCTGGAGACTGCCTGTGAAGACACACAACATAAAGCAGTGTAACTATGGGCACAATTAATTCAGTTTCATCAGCTAATCAGAAAGATTCACTGTTTCACAGGGCATAACCGTCTATAAAACACCAAAAAACTGAAAAAAACCAACCCACAAACAATGAAAGAATATTTGTCAGGAAATAAAAAACCAAACACCAAAACCAAAACCAGCATCTTGTAGAATACCAGACACACACTCTGCTTTCTTCAGACATGCCCCATGCAGCTCCAAATGCAGTTACTGAATTAACTCACCAATAATTAAATCAAACTATTACAGTACAGAGTGTGAACAGTAGGCACCTGTTTCTAATCACATGACCATTTAGCTCTCAGTAGTATATTTCTGAGTGGCATATTTATAGTATATATCTCAGTGGCACATTTTCATAAAATTTCAAACTCCAAAAACTCTGCCTGACACAACTTTAAAAAGGAAAGAACAGTGTATTTATACCACATTGTACATGGCCAATTCAGAGCAAATGGGTCTCTACAGGCAAACCATCCCCATTATCTGCCCTTAAACATAAAACATGAGGCTAAAAGCTGTATCGACAGCCCCTGTCAGCAGATTTCACCAACTGCACAAAGATCAGCACAAAGTAACAAACTTTTCTTGTGACAAGCATTTCTAAACAAATAATGCTGACTTGCAGCCCTCTAGCACTGGCACAAGCCAAAAATGCACCCAACATAATAGCTTTATTCCCCAGTTAGCCACTCGTCCTCTTTCTGTTTGTAGTGGAAACATCATGAAATTCATCACTTGAACCTATTCTGCTTAGATATTCCATGAGTAGTTAAACACCACAATTAAGCTTTACATTTTCCAATGTAACACAGGAAAGATTTCAGGCCACACTGATGAAAATCAGTTCTATTTTAAACCAGCAGAAATTGAAGCCTAGAGCCATGGGGAAGAAAGGGGACTAATTACCAGCCCTGCTGATGGAAAACCTGCAATACATGTTTAGCTCCTTCATGTGACTTTGGCATCTTGTGAGACACAACCATGAAATTCACAATAATCACTTGCACAAAAGCCACACCCAGTGACCAGGCAAACCAAGCCAGCCACGAGACACAAATCCACAGCAATCTGGGCTTTCAAAGTTCCTCTTCTCTCACAACCACTTCTTAAAATGTATCTGCATTCAACATCTTGACTCACTACATGAAGGCTGTGCTGTGCTTCCCAACACCAAAAAACACAAGTCAGTTATGTCCCTAAATTTCTGCTTTTAAACAGTTCAAAATTTAAACAGACAAAGAATGCTCTCAACTCCTTAAGAAAATCTTTTGGGGATGCAGCACAGAAGGCATGAAGGGTAAGAGAGCCTGGAGGTCTGGCTTCTGTTTTAGTCCAGTTTCCTAATTTAAAAAAAATAAAAAAAATAAAGCCAAAACCATAAAACAGCAGAGAATCTAAGGCCACATCACACACCTGTTAGCTGTACCAGAAGCAGCACTTCGAGAAGAGGCTGAGGATGGTTTCTGTACAGTTCCTGAGCTTCCAGAAATAGTTAATGGTGACTGCCTGTGAAAACAAAAACCACTGTCAAAAGACAGGTCCTCACACCAGAGAAACTCTACTTGACAGCAAAACTTCCTGAACTCAAGCTATTTAGATACTCCAATTCAATTCTTGTTCATCCTTCAGCAAGCCCACAGAGATATGACAACCCAATGCCAAAAGCCCAGAATCCCCTTCTGCAGCTGCAGCATCCATTTTAGAAGAAGAGGTTTCTTTTGGAAGAAGCTCAGCACACCTACCCTCCACACATCAAGAACTCACTGGAAGCCCTCCTGCCAGCTGCTCCCAAAGGCATGTCATCTGCAGGAGGGAACACATGGAAAACCCACGTCAGCAAGCAGAATCAGAAAAAAACCTGACACCTTCCATATTGCTGTTGTAGAGAAAAACATTTGTGTGAACATACAAAAGTTTCCCACAAAAGGCTTTGTGTGGGGAAGTATCTCAAATGTGACCCCAACAAAAATGGAACTGGGGAAGGGAGTTCTTTACTGAGTTATTTTGCTGCTTGTTTGTGGGTTGTTGCCATACCAATAATAATAATTTTGAAATGAACTCCATTGTTTAGGAGTACAAGGTATCAGCACTGGGATGTTTACAACAATGGATGACAGAAACTCTTCAGGCAGTTATTTAGTCAAATATTTACCACAAGTTGGTGGCATCATCCAGAAATCAGCTGACTTTGTGCAATTCAGGTTGGGACCATGTCATAAATGTGCCACATCCAAGTTTTTCCTTTGTATAAACCCAGGCTGATGTTTTACCTTTCATGTTAGAAGTGTTTTATTTTTTTTACCTACATCTGTTATTTTAAAGCTCTAGAGCATAAGCTATAAGTGTTCAGTGAGTCTGGAGGAAACAAAGTGCCTGCTTCCACAAAGAATTGCAAGAGAATCCTTGGGTCTTTTATCAGCAGTTGTTTACAACTGAATCTCTTCTTCTACTGCCAAGCCCCACTATTTTCCATTACTTTAAACCACCCCTACTGCATATTTGGCTGCTCAATTGAAGATAACAATGTCCCAGATGGATGTGCAGTACCAAAGAGTTTCCTTCCAAAAAGGAATCAAACTACATAAATCAATTCCAATTTGAATTCAGACACATTTAGAGCAAAGACAGACAAAGAACAAAAGGAGGTAGAAGTGTGTTATGAATGAAAATTGGGTTGAGATGCAAAAACAAGAAAAGTTCTTACATGAATGGTCTGAAGAGATATTGTGTGGGACAAGAACAAAGTCATCTGTGTCACAAGAGGAGTTCTTGCTACTGGTACTGGCAGAGTCTTTAGAGACTTGAAGATAGTTAGGAGGACCCAGTGGAGGGGAAGACAAATTTTCTTCTTGAATGTGCTGCATGTCTGGCAGAGACTGGAGGGGGGTGGTGGGAAAAAGAAAGTTAAAAAAACCCCAGTGTAAATCCAGTGATTCAGAAAGTAGAAATGCTTTTGAACTATGACATTTCAAATACTGGATAACCCTGTTGTGTCAGTTTAGACAGCTCTATACTGATTAGGTTGTGAGTTTAAACAATTGTGATTTATTCAATCATTCCTGGTGATACAGATGTATCTGTTCCAAATGTCACATAAAATTGAAGGCACTGGTTCGTAATAAGGGGCTTTACCCAAAAGGGCCAATTCAAAATGTATCTGTAACAGCCATTACATTGCAAACATACCAGGATATCTAAAAATTTGCTGCTGTAGCATCTGATATTAGTATGTATTTTTTTTACCTTAAGCAAAAAGAACAAAAAAAGCCCCACAAGATACAACACAAGGAGCGAGAAAGCACCAAAGTGTTAATGGTATTTAAGGAAAAGACAGGGGTGTTCCTTGCTCTTTGCTCCTAAACATGACAGTTTACTGTGTTCAAGTATTAAAAGATTTTAAAAATTCATGAATTCTTGGCTAAACATTACAGCAAATATTTTCTGGGGACTGTTGTGTAACACAGAACTTACTGGAGGAGAAGCAAAGCGACAAGGAGAGCTACCACAGGAACTGCCAGAGACTGAGCCTGGGTATGTGGGCACTGGTACAGGACAAGCTAGAAGAAAAAAAACCCAAAGGGGAAAAAAAAAAAAGGACTAAGACTTCAAAAGGCTGAATTTCAAGCAAATTTCCTCACTGCTTCTCATTCATAAGCCCTTATACAGCTTATAAGAACAGCACATCCTCAATCACACAAGGCTATTTAAGTTCAGTGCAAACGTCAAAAGAACAAGTAAATAAGTATCACATTTCAGTCTGGCATAATACAAGAAAGGATTCAACACTCAGGCTCATAATAGAGCACAACAACAGGCAGGCTGAGGAAAATGTCTCATAAACACTTAGTGTGATATTTGGCAGACCTTTCTCCCTCCCAGCCTGCAACATTCATCATTCACACAAATAAATGAAAAAAAAAGCAAACTACTTACATTTTTTCACTGTTGAAACGTGATCCAGGAAAGGGTGGTTGAAAAATGCTTCTGTAGAACAAGAAACAACCACCATTGTGAGTAGATGTACAAATGACAGAATTTACAGACTGTATTGCAGATGGTGATAAATGGTTCCCTTCCCAGAATCAACACCACAGAGGGTAAAGAGCTTATAAAAGATTAAAGCTTTCCATGGTATGTGCTGCTATAAAGTTTGGGAAGGAAACAAGAATCAATTGAATAACTTCAAACATCAGTCAGCAAGGCAAATCAGACTGAATCACTAGAAGAAATCTTGTGACTGCACTTAAAGCCATGTACACAAGAAACCTCCCTATACTGCTGAGGAAATTATGTTCTCTGAGGTAGTAATTCAGTTTTAGTCTGCTCTTCAAAGCAGTGAGCATTTTTCACATCAGATACTGAAAGTATTTTCAGCTCTGCCTTTCCCAAGGATTGACATTTATTTTTGAAGCCATTAATGCTATATCTTAGGTGGAAAAAAAAAAAATCACAGCAGAGCCATTCTCCTTTCCACTTCCCAACAGCAGAACACAATCTGTGCAGCCAGTTCATGGCACAAAACAGAATTAGACACCATTTCTTTAACAATTACCTCAGTGAACTCGCTGTTGTTACATTAGCAATACTTTGCTTTTGTTGTAAATGGATATGCTGAGGCACTTTTAATTGAGCATAACCAGTTGGCCACCAGGTTACATGGAAAGTTTTGTTGAGCAAGGAGCAGCGTTCAGCTGGTTCAGGGAATTTGAGGCTTGGTGGGAGCCAGCTGCTGAGCTGGGTGAACTTTAATGTCCTAACACTGGAGGAAAAACAATGCTGTGCCTCAGACACAAGCAAATAACAAGGAGAAAAAAAAGAGAAAGAATCTGAGGCCTGCAGTATCTCCCTTCCTTCAGCAACACTTCTCTCCATGACCCAATAAGGGAAGGAATCCAGCTGTAATGCCTGAATAATGTAATTATTAACTTGAACACAGGGATCAGGTGCTCTCCAGCTTTTGTACAACACCTGCTGTTCTACTTTATACTTCTGGAAGATCAACAACATTTCCAGAGCTATTTTTACTTTAACAACAGGCGACTGGGCTCTGCTATAAACTCTCCCTTTCACTCCCTTGGCTAAGCACATTCCAGAGCAGCCCCTTTGAGGCCCTTTAAGTGGCTCAGCCAAGGAAAACATGACTTTCATCACTGCTTTCTATTTTTCTTTCGAAGTACAAACCCTTTCTCCCACCACCACAAGTGATACAGTGAATTTCCCATGTTTGAAGAAACTGCAGGGATCAGCACATGCAGAGTGGAATCAATTACTCACAGTCCATGTTTGTGATGTATTACTTCTCCTAGACATAGAGATTTATATACTGACCTCTGGATACTGTGAATATAATTTGTGACACTCTACCCAATTACTGTGAGCTTTTTCTGGATCTGAACTAAAATTTTAAGATTAACATTTTCTGGCAGCTATGATAAAACTACATTAACAAGTGGTGCTATAAAATTTAAATAAGCAGCATGAATATCATGACATACAAGATGCAGCTAAGAAGAATTAATCAAGATGTAACTTTACAGTTGTGTGATTCCAAAGTACATGGAGATCAGAAATGTTTGCTCCCAGTCTGATGCCAAAACACCAGTTAAAGTAACAGAAATACTTCAACTTGAAATTTAAGGTATAGCAGTAAACCTTTGAAGGAAAGGGCACAATTGAAAGAATTAAACTGATTATATTCCACTACTCAAAAACAAGGTCATGATTTATGTGCATCACTTAATACTGGCAGTAGTTATCCAGTGATTTGTTTTAGCTACTCTGCCTTCTTTATGAAAACAGAGAAGAAAAAAAACTCACTTCGCTTCTCATGTAATTGGCTGTGGACAAAAGGTCAAGATAATTATTCTGGTCACATGAATACAACTAACAAGGAAAGTCAAAAGAGCAAGAGGAAAAAAGAAATACATACCAAAATCCATTCTATCCTTTTGGTTTCTCTGAAGCAAACCCAACAGCAGGTCAGCCAGGTAAGAAGATGTTTCCCTAGGAATGCTGCACACAAGAGGAAGTAAAACATGCAATAAATGTAATGCATGCATTGAATAATGCATATCACATTGAATTTCAGGAAATCAGCATTCTGCCACGTCCCTAAGCCATCACTATCCATGCTTTATAGCCTCAGTACACTTAGTTTCAGCTAGGTGCAATGAAGGCAAGATGCAACATGATTCACTGGTATCACACTACATCCTTGCAAAGATAGCAACAGCAAATATTTTTATGAATCCCAGGCATTCCCCAAGACGAAAAAGTGTTCAATCAACAAGTGTAAATGATATGAAAGGCCATGCTGACATACCTAGGAATCAAATTCCTGTTCTTTTCATAAAACATTCTCAAATCTTGAGGACTATTGGCCTGTCAAATAAAAATGTACATTAATTAAAGCTCAGTTTCATGGAGGAAATAGCTTTTGTACCTAAGCACACACACGCAAAAAGGAGACTTTTGCATGTGGGCATTAAAGGAGAGAACACCAAGCAGAACAGTGACTTCAGCACTGAGGACCCTTATTTATGTATTTCCTCTGGATTGAACATACTCATGATCATGCAGACCAAGCATAAACAACTTCTCCCTTGGTATTCTCAAGCCTTTGCAGCACCAACACTCAGACATCACTTGCTTCTGCTTTCCTGACTAGAAGCAAGAGCCCCAGGAATGTCCTTCAGACTTAGAAGAGGGAGCAGCAAAGAAAGTGTTACCTGAAAAGGTGGTTTTCCAACAAGACACTGATAAATCACAGTTCCTATGCTCCACAGGTCTGCTTTAGCATCATAGTGTTGAGACATAATCACTTCAGGGGCCTGGAAAGAACAGCAAAGTTTCAGAAGGGAAAACAAAAAAAGGAAAGCCATAGCAATATGAATCTACTGTCAGAGCAGTCTTAACAGAAACCACTTTATTGTAAGAGAAAATTAACATTTTCATGTGCATCACATGGCTTAAGAGGTACCACCTCCATCTAAAATGAAAGCTGTTTTTCAAAACCACAAAAAAACTAGAAAAGCTGATGTTCCGAACAAAGCATCCAGCACCTGGCATGTTTGGGAAGAAGAGGGAAATGTTATTTACTTGGCTTCTGTAGCCAAGTTCTCTGGTTTTGGACAGAGAACCACTAACGAATGTTTGATGCCTGATTTTAACAATCATATCTCCAAATCCCAAGAAAAAAAAAAAAAGGTAGTAAAACTATGGAAAGGGGAACTGCACTCTGTCCCTGATCCTTGTAAAGCAACATGAAGCTTTTGCCAATCTGCAAGCAGTCAATTATTTTGTTCTGGCAGAAGAATGTTTGAGATAAACAAGATAATGTGAAATATCCCTTACCATGTACATAGGGGAACCACACAGAGTTGCAGCCATCATGTTGCTGTGCAGATAACGAGCAAACCCAAAGTCAGCTATGTAAAGAACAACCTTGGTCAATGAAGAGAAAGATCATCTTCAAATTTTTACAGTCTAGAAATCACCTGTCTCTGACAGAAATCTGCTACAATTAACAGTGAGATTGAAAAAAGACAGGTTTAATATTTAGCCAGCTACATGGAATAGTAGCATCTTTGTCATGCTGAGAGAATAATGTATTCTCTTTCAAATGAGCAAGCCAAGAAGCAGCAGTGACATCATCTGCACAAACTGCTGCTCAGGCACCTCCCCAGCTGCAGAACAGCCTGTCTGGCATCAGCAGGAAAGGATTAAAGTCACTGGCTAAATATAAATGGCTCATTAAGAGTGATGAATATGCAATCTTCCTGCAGTGAAATCACATCAGGTACAAGTTGAAGAAGTCAAGTTTCAGGTGCCTGAATTTTCCATGCAGGCAAGAGCATCTGAAGCTATCAAGTAAAGAAGTTTTGTCTCCCCTGTGCAGTTTTTGAGCAAAAGCACAGGAAAGAACTTGCTAAAAACAAGGTAGTTTTAAACAGACACTTAACAGACAACAAGGGGTGATTAAAACTCCTGAAGTGGCCTCTGCAAAGAGTTTGGTACTATCTTGTATATTTGACATCTCTCCCCTGTTACAAGGCCAAACCTCCCTGCTGCCATGCCAAAAATAGGTCATAACCTTCATTTCCAAATGTCTCAAATAAACCTTGGGAGGATCTACCACTAAAAAAGAAAACAGCTGGAACTGCAATTGGAATCTTGCATACAGAAAGTTTTGAAATGGGTTAAAGGCTACTTCAAGTTTCAAAAGTTACATTTATGCCTAATTAAAATAGTTTAGTACTAGAAACATCAGCTAAACAGATTTGTCCTGCAGATTTAATCAAAAAGGTCTTTATGATTCAATCTTTTTTTATCCTGAGAATGCAGCACAGCATGAAGCTCATCACTCTTGACTTGCTGTCTGATTTGCATCAATTGAATACACTCCACACCCAGTACTTGAACTAGAGAGGTGTTTGTGAGGAGGGAAACAACCCAACAGTGCAGATTTACCTATTTTGATGCGGATGCCACTGACGCTGGATTTCCGGCGGCTGGTGTAGGACAGCAGGATGTTCTGGGGTTTCAGGTCCCTGTGGATGATGCCTTTGCTGTGCAGGATGCGCATGGCTGCTGCAATCTGCTGCAGGAACACTCGGATGGTGTCCTCACTCAGAGTCCCCTTAGCTGCCAGTGACACACACAGCACCAGGGGGGAGAATAAATATCAGTATCTTTAGGTAAAATCAATAAACTTCACAGTGATCTGCTGAAAATATAGTGAATTATAATCCAATCATGAATTACACTCAGAATGATCCAGTCTCCAGTGGTTTTCCACAAATGTAAATATTCTCATCACCATAGCTGTAAAGCAGCTACAGAACTCTGAATCATCTGTTTTTCCAGCAGTTTATTCAACTTGGTAGCATCATAATTGTAAAACTCAATTGCCATTAAACCCTAAACTGGCTAAAAAGGCAAAGGAGGCAAGAAAATAAAAGAACTTCACATTAAGTGGAACAAGAAGTCATGTTAAAACCTGAAGCCATAAAATTTGTTCTTTAAACAAATGATTATGGGGATGCAGAGAACCACTCTGCTCAGAAATTTCATCCATGATAAAACTTATTTTGAAAGGAAAAAATCCAAGATGTACTTTTGAAAGTCTTTTCTGAAGGTATTATCTCATTCTGCAGCCCAAAAAAGCACTGAACACAGGAGCTGGATTTCACTGAGTCTTCCCAAAGGTTTTAATGGCAAGTGAATTAAGCTTTTAATACATACAGTTACCATAACAATAGCTGTGCACAAAAAAGATTCCTTCAACAGGCTGAGACACAAGGGCAAGTAGAATATTTTCATCATGAAAAATATGAAGATTAACATCTCTGCTCAAAATTTTGGTTGGAATAAGAATCCATTTGTCATGATTTATAAATTCTGTCCTCACTTTGGGCAGAGCCATGGAAAATCTCTCCTAAGCCAGCACTGCTTCTTTCTCCAGAGCATTAGGAAATAAGTAAATCAGTGTTTTTATGTTCACATCTCAGAAAAGAGGAACAGGTGGAATCAAAACACTGGGAACAGCCCCCAAAATGCAGTTTTAGAAATAGAAACCCACACGTTTTTTCAGCATGCTACTTATGGTTAACTACAGCTTCTCCCTCATTGACAAATAAGGGAATGTTACATTCAGCTGTGGCAAAAAAAAAAAAAAACACCAAAAAAAACCAAACAGAAAAAAAGCATTTTCTGTCTGTATATTATCATATTAACCCTCATTCACCCATATTTAAAGCACAAGCAAAAAAATCTCAGAGAAACACCAATGGATGTCAGGAATACAGAATATAAACATGTACAGCAAAATAACAGGGAAATATAGTAACCAATTACCTTGTAAGTAATCTGCCAAGTCCCCACCATTGCAGTACTGTTAAAAACAAAGGGTTTTATTCAAAATACAAGCACTGAAACACCTGCTACATAATTTCTACTTTGTAATCTTTTAATGAAAATTAGATCCCTTCCAGCTGTTTGCCTTAAAATTGTGTTGTTAATTATTTGTAATTAATAATATGAAGTGCCACACTTCATCAATACTTGCATACCCAATATTTGAAACTGAATAATTTAAGAAACAAACAGTGCTGATAAATTCAGTGGGGCATAAGAAATCCATAATTTACTTTCCAAAGTTGTTTGTTTTAGCAAGCCATGGTTAGTTTACAGCTGTGCAAAGGAATAGTTTTGTCTAAAAATCTTTAAAATTAACCAGAAACATACATGTTAACACATACCTGTGTATGAGTATATTTTAATTGGCAAATCAAAACCATGACATACCTCCATGACCAAAAAGACAGAATTGGGCATTTCCTAAAAGAGAAGAAGAAAACTGATTTAAAAATGGGAGATAACAAAATCTGCACCTGCATTAACCAAGTGTAACATGAGATTTTTCAATCACTGAGACACCTTAATGTAAAGTCTGTTTCAGAGCATAGCAAAAGTGTATATTCTCTATGAGATATTTTACACTTCAAAAAAAAATTTCATATGCAAAAACATAAAACCACCAGGCAATACTTCCATAAGATGTCTCCCTGAGTGTCCCTTGGCAGAAGCACATCCCTGCCATGCTCCTCATGGCAGAGCTGGTAGCTGTGTCCATCCTCCTCAGATTTTCCACAGCACTGACCTCCCATGACGTATCTGCAAACTGAATTCCCTCCCTTGTAACTGGGGAAAAGTTCCTGAAAGACAGATTGCTTAACTTCTACTGTAAATTACCTACACACTCCACAAATCCAGTTAAAATAATAAATCTGTGCTTAAACCTGACTGTAACAAAAACATTCATCCTTTTTCCAAATATTTATTTTGTGTGAGGGAAGAAAGGCCTGACCTGTCTGTGCTAATAATCAACATTCTTTTCCAGAGTCTCCTGAATAAAACAGCTCTGTTGGGCCTACAGAGGAAGATTCTGAGAGTTGTTATAAAGGGAAAGTATTTTTTTCTCCCTCTGAGCTGATTAAGATTGAAAGGAAAGAACACAAAGAGAACTGGAAGGAAACTAAGGGAAGTGTACAGTAAACAAGATGATGCTTTTAGTTACACAGTGTGTTACCTCCCTTTCCCTTTAAAAAGAAATTTAAACAAGGGCTGACAGATTGAGGGAAAATATGTTTTTTAAGACAGTTGAAGGAAAAAAGTGAGATGGCACCAGACAAGGCCAGGCACATGCCCCAGTGGGAAGTGGGACTGCAGACAGTCTGACTAAATTCTGCTAAACAGTGTGACAAGAAAGTCAAAAGGGACATTGCACAGCAAAACAAACACTGTGAACTCAGCCACCTTTCTCTGTTCTTGCACTGGAACTTCAGCAGATTTCAATTGACCACTCTGGCAAGAATTACCACCAGGGTGCCATTGTCAAGGGCTCACTTACAGCTTGTGTTAGAAAGCTTGAAAAAGAGAAATAAAAGCAGAAATGGGCCCATGCTAGAGAAACCAACAACCCTGAACACCACACACAGCACAGAACTCAGGGATGGCACAACCCATCACAGACACACACATCCAGACAACTACAGAGAATGGTAATAATTACAGTTCAAGATGAACTGGCTGGTTTAAGGTTAATTCTAGACTGTATTAGCCTGTTTCACTTTTGGGAAGCATTTAGTCACTCATGCCTGTGTTACAGAAATGCATTTGAGGTTCTTTCCAGCCCAAAACATCAAGCACATTTTGCAGATTTGTTTACATTTGGAAATTAGCTTCAAAAAAAGCAAGTTTCTAGGAGCGTGAGTCAAATCTGTTGGGAATGGCAGGCAAACTCAAACCAATATAGAATGTTAAAGCAGCAGCAGATCACATTTCAGGAAGTCCCAATTGTTCAATGTTCCTGCAATAGCTGTGGCCAACATGAACCATAATTTACATTCCTATAAACACCTCAAAAACCTCAGTGCATACAGCAAAGCAAAGAAAAAAAAACAAAAAAACCAACCCCAGTAGTAGTTATTTGCTTTGCAAATTACTGAAAATATATAATTGTTCCTTTCTGCTTTGTTCCTTTGCAACAACACCTTCCAAGACAGAAGCTTTTATGAATCCCAAAGATGCCAAACAGCAACTCTGAGATCTCAATTTATCAAATTGAAAATTCTGCCGAGTATCACTTCACTTAAAGGACAGCCATGAGGTGGAAAAGAACAATTCAGCTAAGAAGCACTGAAAGTGAATTCTCCAGTGACAGAAAAGAGCTCAGCTCCTGGATTTCCACCCCAGCATTGCAATCCCATGAATCACAAAGAAGTTCCACGGCATCAGAGCCTCCACTGCACAAAACCAGCAGCTTATGGCTCATGACAGACATTTATTCATCACAGAACTAAGAGGATGTGTTTGCTGCATTCCCTTGGAAACAAAGTCCTCTCAAATGAACTGCTCTCTTCAGAAACATAGAGCTGATGATTTACTCTGTTGTATCAGCCCTCACCTGTTTAGAAAGTCATTTTTGTAATTACTCATCTTTTTTAAAAATTGATATTCTTGATGAAAAATAACAAATCAAGCCACCGAGTAAAGTCATAGTAAGAAGTAGAGTATGTTTCCTTAATGTAGCTTGGAAAATCCTTTTTTAATAAATCAGATTAGAGATTCCACAAAGACATTTTCCCAGACTCAAAAGTCCTCTCCAATTCATAGTGAGGAAGTAACAGTTTGCACAGAACTGACACCAACCTCCCCAGCCACAACTTGTCCCAACTTGAACTCATAACCAAACACTTTTCAATATCCCACCAAAACAATCTTTACTTCAAAACAGCTGAACTTGTTCAGCCCTTCAGAGCTGCTCAAATTTTGCCTTACAGTTCTTGGCCAGCCTGGCTGGGAATGTGATCTCCATTTTGGGAATACATTCAGAAAAGACAAGTCAGTTCTGGACACACATTTTGCCCTTCTAAATTATTTTTCTGAACAATAAAGCTCTCCCTATCAACATTCCCCAGACTTATAATTTCTGTTGACTTGCTAAGCAGAGCAAAGTGCTCAAAATGGAAAGATTAGAAAACCAGCATTTTTCAGATCTAACATTCAGGAATAAAGCTGATCTAGCAAGTTATTTTAAACTGCCTCTTGAAACAGATAACAAAGCCTTCAACAATTTGCATTGATGTACAGATCACAAAATTAGTGCAGCTGGAGTTGTTCTGACCTACACTTCTACCTGGATAAATAAGCAAAACAAATATCTGCTGTGTTGCAACAATCACCAGTTTTGCCCAGCAACCTTTGTTTTGCTGCTGAAAATTTTCTTGACAAAAATCTACTTTTGCTCCTTTTTATTCTGAATCTAAGTTTTACTTGCAAGCAAAGACTAACAGTAAACCAATTTACAATTCTGAAAGGTAAACAGATAAACCTAAGAGCAAGAGGTTTGGAGGCAACATATTTGCCAAAACTTGCTATGCTTTAATCCAAGGCTTCCAACAGTTGTCTTGAGGGATGTGAAGTTCCAACTTGAATCACAGTCTCAGCACAGTAGTAGTGTCATTTAAAAAAACATTAATTGAAAAGGAAGTCAAAACATCCATGGTTTCTCTCAAGAGCTGTTGCTGGATCTCTGGAGTACTGGCAGAAACATTCCCCATATTTCATTTTGGTTCACAAGTCCTCCTTTACACCAAGCTGCAGGTCTGCAAGGAGCTTAGTGAGCTCCCAAAGCAGAAACTGTGGCAAATAGTTCCTCTCTTTTTGCTTTGAGCCTGTAGATTTTATTTCGTTGCAGTTCATGATGGGAGTCTCCAGAGCAGGAGAGTTAACCTGACAGCTTGTGCACTGCTGTTATCTGATTAATTTGCTGCTATGTTCATTTGTGCTATAATGGATATAATTTTTTGGCCAAGAACACACTTTTTTTTTTTTTTGCTTTAAATACATTTGGCAAAAATTCTAATGATAGAGTGAAAAAGGACAGGTCCAGATCTTTAAAATGTTGTTTATTACAGACATTCTTGGTTTACTTTGTGAGTGCAACACAGTAGCAACTTCTGTGTTCAGCTTCTCTCACCCCAAGGACTGAACATTTTGTTAATTCTGACAAAATGTTAAATCTCAGACTAAATGTCACTTGACATGTGCCTGTAGGATTCAAACAGGGTGCATGCTGCCAATTATTCACACAAAAGAGCAATCAGCCATGGAGAAATGCACCACAAGAACTGGATCATCCATTTGCTGTTATGTGCAATGCTGTATTTAACCAATATATGGGAGGTGGGGAAAGGGGCTGCTCTGCTGCCCAGCACCAAGGAAAGGCACAGCTGCTCTCAGCACAAAGGTTCAGCACACTTGTGTACTAAAAAAATCGTGTGAAACAGTTCTGAAATTCAAATTACAGCATCCAGGCACAGCAGGTAAGCAAAAGACTGTGTAGCAACTCTTCTGAAACAGTTCTGAAATTCAGATTACAGGATCTAGGTACAGCAGATAAGCTAAGGCCTGTGTAGTAACTCCAACTCTTTGGTTCTGTGGGCCACAACAAATTATAATCCTGGTTGTCCCCAACCTCCAAAATCTACACTGGCATCATTCCTGCATTGCCATAACCAACCTTTCAGCAGGCATCAGCTGCCAGGTAGTGTTTCAAAACCTTTACAGTTGCTACAGGGCAGGATTTTCCTTTTTATCTGAACAGCATGTTCTCGTATTATTATTTCCACACAGACACAGAGGATAGATATAAACACAAAGGCTTTAAGCAAGGAGGTGAGGGAACAAAAACAAAGATATTGAGACATGCCCTGTTCTGCTGAGAGTATGGAGGCAATAAAAGCTGTGAGACACCAACATCAGGAGCACACACAGGATGCCTGGAGCAAATATCTCAAGAAACACATGCAATAGTACCAGACCAACTGGAGTCCTTGGGTAAACCAGAGGTATTTAATTCCTGCTGCTAGAACAACAGTTCCTCCCCTCAGTACCCCTAGTAAGAACTCCTGGGCTCTGTGTACAAGCAAAGCTGAGCTGGAGGTCCCAGAAGGATCTCTGGCTCCATTCCCACTGGCTTTCTCTGCTTCCAAGGACAGCAGAAGCAGCTGCAGGGTTTTTGTCTGCTCTGTACCAACAAGCTAAGACAAGAAACAATTTTTATCCAGATACTGTTTCTCCAATAACACTCTAGAAATTAGTTCTCCCTAAACTACTGTTCAAATAGCAAGCTTCAGACTCCATACAGTGAGGACATTAATTCACTCTCCTAAAATGTTATCTCCAAGATACATTACAGTCTTTCATTCTGAGGGCTAACATTCTAGAGAGGTTTTGAATTAAATTATTTGCTAAAACAGGCACTGTCTGGCACTGTGTAAGAGATTAGTTCTACTCAGCACACACTTGGGATCATGAACTGCACAAAACTGTAAATTCACGCCCTAAATATAGAACATTCCAAATAACTTACTGATACCTTCATACTTCAGTGGAATACTTTATCCAAGGATCTCAGTGTATTTTGTGCTGGTAAGTTAGAGGTTATTTTAGACTCCTTTTGCTTTTGAGAAACAGTGGCTCCACTTCCCCAATTAACAGGATCCAAGATTGATTTTCCTTTGCAGGATGAATGACATCCCACAGCACCACCATGGGAAAAGAGTTGCATCCTTAAACCATCTCAGAGATTTGGGAGGTTTTTTTATTCTTGAATGACAGACAATCAAACACTTGCCCAAGAAGATAAGTGAAAAACGTCTCTCTTGCTATCCGTCTACTGTATCTGAGTTTTTTAAGCATTTCACCAAAAAATTAATTTCACTTTTAGAGGCAAGCTATTTTCCAGAGCACTACTGCTGAAAAACATTTGTCTCTCACAGATGGAGGGATTTTATTGAAATATCTCTACAAGTTCCCTCAGCTCTAGCACCATGGCCTCCACACTCTGGTGTGTGCAGCTCCCCAGGCCTGTGAGGTGGCATCAAGAGCAGTGGAGTGCTCTGCTTACATAAAATGCTTACCTGCAGCTCAAACCTGCCAGAGCTGCACATCCACCACACGGAAATCAAGGGCAATTATCCTGCTGGCTGCAGAACAAAACATTTTTATGCCACCATTAACACACCAGTTCACTGGGGTGTGGCTCCAAATGAATGGGCACTTCTAATAATTGAACTCCAAACACACCAATAACATATCAAAATGGTATTCACAGGAGATGAAGGACCAGCAGTGGAGAAGGTGTGAAAATGTTCATGCACAATCAGCAGAATGGCCCACAAATTCTTCTTGGTTTTAATTAAAACCTTCATGGTATATCTATCTTTATTATACTGACTTGTGTGACTGGTCATGCAACAGTAACACAACCATAAATGAAGAGGCATGAAGGAGAAGGAATCTAACTACTTCCTGAAAATCAATCCAAATGAAGCTTTTTGCAATATATAAAATAATAACTGTACATTCATTCTCAAAAGATACACTCTAAATTGCTATGCAGGGATACAGATTAAACCTCAAAGTATTCTCATTAATTTAATATTATGAGATGTAAAAATATTTATCCTTGATCACAATCAATTTACACTTTTTCCACTTAGTTTTGCCACTTCCATTGCACACCATCTTTTCTATTTGAAATCTCAGAGCAACAATCAGCTCTTGGCTTATCCAGCTACATGATCTGTCAAACTGCATCTGAAACAGCAGCATTTTCTTATTTCAATCTGTCTAAGGTTAAGAAAAGCTTCAGCCCAACAGAACTACAAAAACAAAACAGACTCCCATTCACACTGAGAACTTCCTACTGTGACACAGACTCCACTGGCTCCAGCACTGAGGAAAAAAAATAGCTTCTGTAAACTTAGAAATAGCTTGAAATCCTAAAGTCTTATCTCCTGGACTGCATCACTGTGTTCACAATACTCTGGCAAACAAAAAGGGCAGCGCATGCTAGAACATGAAATGCTAAAGAAAATTAGTAGTGTAACAGCCCACTAGACATGTGAATGCCTTGCATAGTGTTCATTCTTGCTGGGTTATAAATTAATGTAATCACAGAAGTTAATGATGTCTGCCACTTCACAAACACAGCAGAAAGGGAAAAGCTTATTTGTGCAAGTGGCACACTCTTTATACCATATTTTGCAAAGCAATTCCTTCTATAGAAACAGCATCCTGCTGCCAAGCTTTGTGTTTGCTATGAATGTATTTGAAATATATGAAGGCACAGGACATAGGTTTGCCCTTCTCTTTGCTTTAACTGCTCATTTTATTTAAACATAACAGCTGGTGACGAGCAGCAACATCCCCTTCTCAAATGGAGCAGCACTGATCATTCAAGAAGTCCTGTTACCCTTTCCTGGGGCAGAACAGAAAAGCCTAATAGTTATATTTATAAAAACCCTTTAGGTAAAGAAACCATAGACAACTGGATTGGATAGTAGGACTCTGTAGTCTCTTTCCTTGTGCACAAATCAAAAGAACAAGAGTCTCTCCAAAGCTCAGATTTAAATCATCAAAACACTTAACTAGTCCACTATCCCCAGGTTGAGCTGCAGAGCTGACTAAGAAACCTTCTCATATAAACAACTGCAAATGAAAAATCTGAATTTCAGCTGCTTACTCACACACCAACACCCTCAGTCAACAATTCCAGTTGCTTTTGAGATGTCTGGACATACTAAATTTAGGATGCTGAGAGATTATTTCCACTTAGCAATACTCAGGAAAACCTGGTCTTGTCAAGAAGCACAACAGACAATACTTTCCCTCTCAGAGCAGATAACATCATTCAAAATGAAGAACTTTGAAGTCAAGATCCAGGAAAAACAGAGTCTATACACTGAACCTAGAAGTTCTGATGCACAGTCAGCTGCTACATGAACATCACAGCTTTGTACCAAAAGCCACTTGAGTCCTACAGCCCTAGAAAACCTGAGCCCACCTAATTTATGTCACACGAACACAGACTTCTACAGCAAAAGATACACATCTGCACAAACTATAAGCTTTTAGCATGTGAATGTGTAAAGACAGGAAACACTGAATGTCACAATCTCTTTTTTGTGTTGCTTTGACTATGCAATTGCCCAAAGGTGCTTCTCAGTAAATTTTTTTCATTAGTGTATTCTGTATTTAAAATCAGAACTGAGCCCAGGAGATAAATGTATAGTTCTTATTCAAGCAGAACAAATGGAGCTACCTCATGTCTTATTTAGCTTTGCTCAACACTGGCAGGCCTTAGGATACAAAAATGTACTTCCTAAGCAGAATACACTCCCTTAGACAGACTACAGAGCAACTCCTCCTCCTTATCAGGAAGGACCCTGGCAATAAAGAGAGGAAGACAATCTGAAGGAATTTAATTGAAAAGATCCAAGTGTCTGCTTGGCTTTTTTCAGTGCATCCTGTCCTTCTGAACACACAGGCAACAGATACATGTGACTGTGGTTTTCTGCTTCCTTCAGTTCCTCCTCACTGTGACACAGGGCTGAACACCACATTTCTCTGTCACACAGATCCCCAAGATGCTGCTCTTGCTGACACTTGTTTTTGCTAAATTCCAAATTATGACAGCAGCAAAATAGATTAATTCAAAATAAATTCAGAATAAATCCATTCAAAATCTTCTACTTGGCATACATTACACATACTCATTATATACTCATAAATTAATTTTAATGAAAAAATAAAGGCATCAAAATATATTTTACCTGGACATCATAAAGAGCTACAATGTTCTCGTGCTGAAGTTCCTGTAAAACAAAATATTTGTATTATGGAAAAAGGTTATTAGTATTACTACTACTATTAATATTATTAATTGAATTTGCTAATAATGCTGATTTGGTGATAATCAAAGAGAATCTTTTTAAGACGATCAGATGGAATTTAGAGAAAATCCCAGCTGTTTAGACAATATTTACAGGATAAGGAAGTTAGGCAATATCTTCAGAGGTCATTAAAACATTTGGTTCCAGAACTTAATGTCTATGATTTGTTACAGAAAGTACCAGAGCACAAGATCCTCTAATGAGCACTGAAAGCTAACAAGATTTAATTTTCTACTCTTACACAATTTCTTGCTTAGTGAAGTAACCAACTAGACCATGTTCAAATCAACCTTACTTTTATAATACAAAGAAAATCCAACCAAATAATATTAAATAAAACTCATGGGACAGCTCATGAATTATTTGTAGCTGCTCAAAAAACTTGTTTGTTAAGAACTTGCAGCATACTAATACACCCAACACTAATTCTGGTATATAATAAATAAATGAGAACATAATATTTATGTAATAGTATATAAAGTAGTGATGTATCTCAAGAAGCTCAGAAACATGGGAAGAAAGCAGCACTCAGTATTCCTGCAAAGCTGTGTGAAATGACATGTGAAATTCAGAGAGCAGAGAATGCTAAATGACCCCCCAAAAAGATGCTTCCATAAAATAACACTGAAAAACTGAAAGATGCTCCATTACATTTCCTGTGTTAGAGCCACACTCCACGTTTTAAGGAAATTATCACAAGACAGAAGTGGGCAGCTGCTTCAGGAATTAAAGTTAGCTCACTGATTTCAGCTTTCAAGGCAGCTTTGAGCAAAAAAGATGAAGGAAGATCAGAGACTGGGGCTTCATGCTCAGCTATGATCTGCTGGGAAAAGGTGCCACATTGGCCATCCTAAAGGACAAAGTCTTCCACACGTGCAATAAGCAAAGCACAGAGACTGGCTCCACAACAATTTGCTACTTTTAACTGCAAAAGCATGCTCAGAACCGGTTCTGAGATATTTCCAGAACTAAGGATGTATTTTTTTTTTTCTGTTTTTCTTAGTATTTTTATTTCTGGATCCCTAACAAAGGAACAGCACAAGAGCAATTATTGTGATAGCACCCATGACCTGGAATGAACTAGGTCAGAAGTCTCTTTTCCTTTTCAAGCAAAGCAGCTTTAAAAATCACTGCAAATTAACATACCTTTAAGATTTTTATTTCTTTTCCAAGTAGGATTTGTGACTTCGACAAGTTCTTTTTGTTAATACTCTTTATGGCTACTTCCCAATCAGTTTTCTAGAAGCAAACAAAAAAAAGTATTGTCAGTTTACTTTTTTTTTTTAACCCGATTCTGTAACAACTATCTAGGAAAACACTGAGAAGTTGCAAGATCACCTCTCTTCTACCCACCAGTTATTACTACATCATGTGACACCATCAAGAACTATTTAATTCCACAATAGCTTAGACAACTTCAGCTACGCTGCATTTTGATGGGTTCAAAAGCATTTAAAAAACCAATAAAAAAAAGCAACAAGTAATCATATCCCATTTATTTTTTGGTAGCAGTGCTATGTATCTGCTTTTTTAGACCTCTCACAATGATCAAGTTACTTTTACTGTCCTTTAAGGACTTCTCATTTTCACCTTTTTCATACTCTGCGGATGAAAACTGCACAAAACCTTCTCTGTTTCATATATTGTCTATTTATATATTATCCAAAAATAAACTATTTATTTGTGAGGTGGGAGCACCTCCATTGGCCTTTAAAGTTTCCGTTTCCCTTCTCCCTCTTTTTTTAACCCCAAAATCACTGCAGCGTGCCTCTCCAAGCCGTGAGCGGTGCCTTAATCCTCCAAAATGCTAAATCTGAAGGACTGTTTTCTGGAAAGCAAAGCTCTTTGGGTACCAGAATAAACTCACAGCATCAAGAAACCATAACGTAACTATGAATATCCGGGGCGATGAGCAAGTCACGCCAGGAAACCAGACACCTCTGAATTTAAGAAATCTTCAGCCAATCCCAAAGGAGACAATTTTCCATTAGATCCCTCGTTATCCAGTGAGATAAACATGACCCTCCCGACAAACAAAGGGCTCAGCCTCCCCTACAGCTGCAAGTCTCCCCTGGCCGCTATGGGAGGGAGCTGCCAACAGCGGGGAGGAGCGGTGGCACCGCGGACAGGCCGGTGGGGTTGAGGAAAGGGAAAAAATAAAAGGTTCTTGGATGCTGGAGCCGGATCCCGGTTCAGGGCCGCGGGCCTCAGCCCAGCCCGCACCTCCCTTCGCTTCTTTTTTCTCCCCGAACACCCAAACCACGTCAAAACTCCGCAGAGGACACAAACCCCACCGCCACCACCGCAGCTGTCACCCACCCGAGGGGCTCCTCCGGCCCCGGGTTGTGTAACCAGCCCCGCTCCGGCTGCGCTGTTTACCTTGCGGTGGCGACCTTTGAAGACCACAGCAAAGGCTCCGTGTCCTATCAGGTCCTTCTTGCTGTACTCAAAGTCCCCCACCACCTCCATCATCCCTCAGCGGGGCATGAAGCCCCCGGGAAGGACGGAGGGAAAACAAAGGGGCTCTTCCTCCAGCTACAGCCGCCTCACGGCAGCCGGCGGCGGGGTGGGAGCCTGCCCCGGTCCTGGCTGCCCCCGGCGGCGGGGGCAGCTCCTCTCATACCGCCGCAGACCCCCGGGCCGGCGGGGCTGCTGCAGGGCGTCACCGAGGCGAGGGGCTCCGTCGGGCATGGGGAGGGGAAAGGGGGGAAATCTCAGGGGCTGGGTGTGAGGGGACAGCGCGGCATCGGCGCGGGGACGAGAGGCCTTCTCAGCGGGGAAGGGGGCTCCGTGCCCTGCCGCTGCCCGGCTCCATGGCCCCGCCACAGCGGGGGCTGCCGGCGCCGCGGCCCCGCTCAGGGACCGAACCCCAGAGCATCCAGCGACCCGGGGGGAGGCGCGGCCCACGGCTCCGGGGGCTGATGGCTGTCGCTGTCGCCGCCGCAGCCCTCACGAGAGGGGAGGAAGCAGTGAGGGTGCGGACGGGGGGGGGTCTCTCAGGCCGCCAGCGCCTCCCGGGGCTCCTGCCGCTCCACCACTTCCTCCACTGAGATCCGCACCCGTCCAGCGCCGGCTGCGAGTGCCCAGCCCTCCGCACCGCCCCGCGGCTCTTATAAGCCGCAGTGCGCAGGCCTGGGCGCTCGGGTGCTTCCGCCGGCGGCCAAAGAGTGCCTCACCCCGGGTAACCCGGCGGTGCCTCCGCCGCCAGCGCCTCAGAGCGGGGCCATTGCCCCGAGCCGTCCCCGGACCCCGCCGAGCCCTCCCCGTCCCCTCAGGGAGGACGGTGACCCAGGCCCCTGGGCCCACCCTTGCCCTCAGCCCGGAGCAGGGAGGCCAAACTCAGCCCGACCATCGCTTCAGCGCTTTCCTCGGCCGCCTCAGGCGCACCCGCCAGTGAGGACAACGCTGAGGGCCCACCAGGGGAAGAGAGAGGACCGGAGTTGCACAGGACAAGAGCTGGGACAGTCAGCAGCCGGAGTGGGAATGCAGGTAGTGGATCATCCCAGGTTTCCAAGGCAGTGGCACTGCTTACTCCAGGTCACAGAGTCTCAGCCCTGTCCCTGCTCCATGTCACACACTCTCAGCCCTATCCCTGCTCCAGTAGTGAGCAAGACTCTCCCTCAAACCTGAAACAAGGAATGAATGGAGAGGCAACGGAGGAACAAGCACACAAAGTGCTGTGAGCCAAAGACACTTGGAGTGGTTTGCTCCCTTTATAAGGAGAACAACGCCTGTAATTTACAGCCCCTGCCTCACAGCACTTTTAGATCAGCCTGGGGCTGTTTACAGCACGTACAAACATTAAAAAAAAACCAACCAGCACCGAACAACAGTCACATGGAGCCTTTGACCTTCACCTCCAGGTTTATATAATTATACTCCGTTCCTCTGCGTTCCATTCCTCGCTGCTCTCTTGCCCCCCTCTGTACCCATGTTCTCCATCACACCACCTCCACATCCCAGTTTCAGATCCTATCAGGCTTCCCCAATATCCCCACGGGCCCGGTGGATGCAGGGTGTGACCCCTCTGACCCCACCCAGCTGTGCTGTGCCTTCCCTGACGTGACACAGGCTCTGCTTTCAGCGTCACCAGATCAAAATAGAGACTGGGTGAAGAGTTGTGCAGTTCAGCCTCTCCCCATTCCTCACTTATCTCCCTTGGCCTTCCAGCACTCAAAACCAGGCACTACTGGAGCCATGTGCCATGTCAGGACCTCCTCAGCTAAAGACTTCTCCACAGGCAATGCACTTAGATTAAAAAAAAATCCAGCAGGAGATTCTTAAGGAAAAGATTGACAGCTTTATGAAGGACATTGTTTTGTGCCAAGGAGAACCAAAGGGCTTAAAAACCCCTCAAAACTGAATCCCCCCTTTATTTGGTGAAGTTTTGAGCTCCCATCCAAAATCCACCCATGGCACTACCCTAACAAACAACCCCGGGAAAGTGGAGTTGACCAATAATTTCAACAGCTCAGAACACCCCAGCGGAAAGAATAAATGAGATGTAAAAATATTCCAAGTTAATAATAAATTAAAGTGTTGGTAGTAACAGACACTTTGTGATACGCTTCACAGTGCCCCTTTAAACCAGGAAAAAGCCCACAAGCCTCCATGTGTTAAATATTCTGATTCATAAAAATAATTTCCCTCAGAACTGGTTGTTTATTGCCATCCACCAATTCTCACTTGAGTATTAATCCTCTCAGCATCAGCGTGTATCCTCACCCCAAAATCAATGTCACAAGCTACATTTTAGAGAACCTGAAAAAAAAATTCATTCAGAAGATGCTTTTTGAACAGATAAAAAGTCACAACAGCCATTACTAAGCCACCCATTCTGCATCACACTTGCGAAGTGACACATTTCCTGACACATTTCCCTTCGGCAGCAGCACTGCCTGATGTCCTTTTGTCCTCGTAGTGGGGCTGGAGCCCTGGAGCAGGTTTGTTTCAGCACAGCAAGGACAAACAGGCAGGAGCGGCAGCGAGGTTTGACCGGAATAACTAAACACGCTGCGCTGGGATCCGAGCGGCACCCGAGGGCTCCAGCAGCGCTCGCTGGAGGCTGCGGGATTTGCATGCGGGTCACTCCTCCCAGCTGGGTCCTTGACTGCCGGCTTCTGGGTGTCGCTAACTCCAGCATCCAGGCTACAAAGAGTCTACAAACAGCACCTTCACTTGCTTTCGCTGCTGGAAGAGTTCAGAGCAGAACGGACTGGCTTCACCTTTCCCAAAGGGAGACTCGTTGCTGGAAAATTTGGGAGAGCGATGCAGGATAAGCCCATGGGGCTCCTGCTGCTCCTACACACGGATATCCAACATTTATCCCTGTATCCTGCAGCACGCGGGGGGATGCTGTGCTCTAACCCTGCAGCAGGACACTAAAACACTCAGGGCACCAGTACCCTGCCTGATCGACCTCAGTGATCCTTCAACCACACGAGCACTGTGTCCTGAGCTGGTTCATTTTTGACATCACGCTCTGCAGGAGCTGCAGCCCATTGAGAGAGACCACCAGCAACCCACGGTTCTGCAACCACCATTCACAGAGTGAAGAAAAACACAACAGCAGTACTGGAGATGGCTCTGGGGCTCCTTCCCAGCTGCACTACTTTGCTTCAGACAAATCAGTCCCTCAGTTGTGAGCCAGGACTTCTGATCACAAGAGAAACACATCTAGGAAGGAATTAGCAACTTGCACATTGCTTGTCTGAGTGCAGAGAAGGATGCTTTCATCTGGTAGCAGCTCCATAGAACACAGACATCACTGCCCTGAGTTTTCTTAATACCTTTGATCCTCAAAAGCACTAATGGACTTCACAGCAAGCCCTTCTCTGCCATACCACACCACCAAAATGCAGCCCTGAGGTAGAAACATCATCTGAACAGTGCCTGGGCTGACCCAAAAAAAAAGCAGAACAAGGCTGCTTTCCCTACTTTTCATGCAGAACAATGAATGAAGTTCATTTTCTTGTATTCATTGAAAGATTTTTCTTCTCTCTCTCTTTCCCCAGGCTATAAACTTGCACATGGAAATTAAATTACATATCTGGGAAGATATTCAAGAGATCATCTGAGTCGAACAGGACAGGAACATGTGGCTTCAAGGACTCAGGGAACATAACACACACTCCACTTGCATGGATAAGCAGGACACATCTCCAAGAAGAGTTTTAAAGCCTCACTTAACTAAATCAGCTCCCAAAGGTAGGAGTCTGACAGCATCCTGCTCATCTCAGAGCTATTGACTTCACTCCAGGTGTTCTTACCATATCATTCCTTCCCTCCCTCCATCACACTCCAGATTTCATTAGACAGGTAAACCTTCCTCAGAGGACTGGCACACTTCCCAGTCCTTATCAGCACTGCCCTCCCATTGGGATTTGTAACAAAATTAATGGTGGCATCAGCTGAGCTTTTAAAGGAGGAAGTCAGAGGGCTCTGCAGGAGAGTTTCTGGCTATGCTTAAAATTATTCTTGTATTACCAGTGAAAAATAACACCCTTGTGGTAAGAAAACCCGTGTAGGATGCTTAATGAGTAACTCAGGAGGAACTGGACTGAAACATGGAAGCAGGTCCCAGGATTCCTATCAAACTGCACTGGCGAAGCTCAGGCATTTCAGCAGGTTTTCTGTAAGGTTGGTGCTGCTGATCCCAGAAAAGCAATCAGAAAGCTCCAGCCTACCTCCTAGATTTGTCCCTTAACACAAGGTAACATCTCCCCCATTAATAACGCCATCAACCCAAATCTGCATCTGCAATTGCCCAAATTAGCTAATTAAAGCTCCCATCCCCAGCGCCGGCGGAGCGAGGGAGGTCACGCGCTCGCTGCAGCTCCTGCCAAGCAGGAGCAGCTCTGGAGGGAAGGGCAGCAGCTCTTCCTTCCCCAGTGTCTGAGCAGGCAGGAGGCTGCAGCCAGGCCCGGGAAATGCCGCATTCAAATAAAACTGGGAGGGACGAGTGTTAGGGAATTGCTTAGGAATACAGCTGGAGCGGGGCCAGCACTTAGTATGCATGGAGGCTGGTGCTGTATGAATGGTAAAAATAGCAGCAGATGCTTAGATAAGAAAATACAATTTGGTTTACATGCAAAGCCATCACAGAGAGTGGTTCAAAAATCTACCCACTATCAGATCACAGGAAGATTAGGGCTGAGAGCTTAATTTGGTGTAAACTTAGTCTCTTTCTTCAGGTGGTCTCACTTCCCTTTGGAAAATCTTTCTCCTGCAGCATTAGAAAAGTGGGTTTTAATCAGGCTTCTGTCACAGAAGCAGAGTCTGAAGGGATGGCAGGAGCATAGTCACAGGGCACAGTGATTGCTTTGGTTTGGAAATCAGGGGGCAAGGTACACTGATATTTTAGGTACACCTACACACATGCACAGCCAAGCCAAGTTCCCACAGGCAGGATCACTCCCCTGAGTTCTGATACATCCCTGCCTCCAACACAAGACACACCATGGATTGACAGGGCACAGCAACCCTGAGCAGCACTCCAGAGTAGGAAGCAGAAAATCATGATTCTTCACTCAGGAAGAGCCACTTGCAACCAGGAGCTGCTGCTTGCAGCAAGTCAGACTTGGGGACAGAGAGCTGAACTCCCAAGGTTGGGTCATCTCCTTTAGCACAACCACCCCAAAAGACTTGGAAACCAGGCAGGCTTCTTGGCTGTTACCATGACCTGCTCCTCTTCTTCCCAAGGGCAGACTTAGCAGCTGGTTTTAAACCACCCTGTCCCACATTTACCTCAGTGAATTACAAAATGTTTTGTTTATGCAGATGGACACAACGTAGCCTTCACTGTCAGCAAGAACCAGCTGGAGGAAGTACCCTAATGAAAGAGGGGGTATGGGATACTGAGCTCTTCCCAAAAGATCCCATGGAGATAGATCCCTGCTGACTTGGCTGGCAGGAGATACTAACAGCAACAGGAACCACAAATTGTCTTCTCAGTCATATTAAAGATTTAACCCTTTGTTCCAGCCTTTGGCTCACCTGAACACTTCAGAAAAGCAAAAGCAATCTTAATTCTCCAAAGCAGTCCTGCTAGCAAGGATAAAGTCCTAAAATGCATCTTCTGCAGCTGGGAAGCATCTGAGACCCAAACTCCTGTTGAGTTGAGTAATCACTGCGTATGCGGGCTATGGAGAATGTTTTGACCTTCATGCTAACCTGCTGCAACTACATCTGACAGTGTAATTTCTGCTCCTTATTAATCACATCTTGATTTTTCTCTGTTTCATAAGCATCCTGGAAAGAAACACTTAGTCCACGTCTATTCACCTCATGACGACTGGAAGCCTGAATTGACTGATAAAAAGGCTCATAAGCAAACTTACAAATACCCAGCTGCCAGTGTGAATCCCTCTCACCCACTGGGCAAGTAAATGCACTTGAGAAATTCCAGAAGGAGCCAGCTCTGTGCAATGGAAGTATTGCCATTTTCTGTGTCGGTCCCAGCCCTGCTGTCAGCACGTATCGAGGGCAAGGGACAAGCGCCACACAAAATTCCTGCTCCATTCTTCCCCTTCCCCACCCTATGCTTCCTTCCCCCTCAGCCAGTGGTGGATGTGAAATGGACGCTCTTTCCCCTGTTCAGTCTCATTTCCCCATTCCCAAGAGCTGCTGAAAGCTGAAAACTCAGCACAGCTCCAGCAGTCATTTGAAGTCCGTGCCTGTAGCACCCCAAACAGATTAGCAAAGGAGCTTTCTGCTGTGGATGCAGAGGATCACTGGCAGATAATGCTCAGCACAGCCCACAGGGAAATGGGGCTCTGTGGAAAGGCAAAACCTTACTGGAATAACAAGAAGCCCCAAGTCCTCATTCTCAGATGTTTGTCCCAGACATGCAGCCAAGCACAATTCTGCAATGTAATGATGTGCTGAAACTTCTCATTTTTCTATCTCTCTGAAGGCCACACAAGGACAACCCTCTCTGTTCCCACTAAAACCCTCTTCTCCACAGGATTCTTTACAGAGCAAGAATGGGCACGAGCAGTCTCCGCCCTTTGCTTGCCCCTTTCAGGACAATGGCTACTGTGAGCTGAAATTCCAATAAAAAGCCAGTTGAGATGGAGGCAGATGAGATATCCCTCCTGTGATGTTCAGAGGAAATCATTGCGCAATGCACAGCTCTTAATAAGAACTAAAATTAAGATTTCCTTAAATAAATATAAGGAAAGAGTCCACGAGGGAGAGTTGCCAACGGGAACATGGAGCCATGTTTGGGTCAATCTCTTTGTCCATCACCTTGGAGATCTCCCAGGACTGTGCTGAGGGCAGGACCAGCAGCTCCATGGCACTGTTCCTATCGACGCCATCTGGAAAGGGAAAGAGCTGCTGTGTCCCTGTGGTGGGGCACCATCTCTGCCACAGAGCCCAGCAGGCACCAGACATGAGCAGCACCACAAAACCTGGGGTCACCAGCCACAGTTAAATGGCAACCAGCTCCCAGGAATTTGTCTGCATAACTGGGAGAGCAAGAAGGTCAGAAAGGAAGACCTGACCAGCTGGTGCAACTGTTCCTTCTCCTCTCCAGGAGTCAAAATATCTGAGTCAAATTTCATCCTGAGTGGATGAAATCCAGCTGGGCTGGAGGGGCTCTGCTTTCTAGTTATCTCCCAGCAACAGTTCCTGCCCCAAGAGAGGTCAGGTCTCCAAGCTGGAATTTGACCCAGTGCTGTGCTCTCTGCAAGGAGATCATGTGCAAGGGCACTGTGGCTCTGAGGGACACAAGGAGTAGCTGCAACCTCCTCGTGGACAAACAGGTTACTCACATCCGCAGACACTTGTCCTTCCCTCCGCTCGCTACCCTCTGTCCGTCTGGGCTCCAATCCGCTGCGTACACCTGGTGTGATGGAAATCAGTCACCTCTGCTGGGAGGAGGAGTCACTCCTGCCTCCCAAACACCTCAGCTCCAGCAGGCAGCTCACCTCATCTGCATGGCCAGGCAGATCGATGGCCAGTTTCTTTGTCTTGGCATCCCAGACCTTGAGGGTGCTGTCGCTGCTGCCGCTCACCAGCAAGCGGCTGTCGGCTGACCAGGCGATCTGGTACACGGCCGACACATGGCCCCTCAACGATGTCAGGTACCTGGGGACAAGGACAGGCTGGTAGAGCACCAGGCTTTGTTCCAAACTTGCCCTTGCCTTCATATTTCTTCTCCACCAGCACCGCCACAGGATGCCCAGCACACCCCAGGCAGTCAATTGCTAGACAGAGTCCATCCAAAAACCCTCCCAAGTGGGCTCAGAACCTTGCAGAGGATGCCTCTTCATCTCACCCCCTCTGCCAAGAAACCTTTATCCAGCAGGCAACACTTCAGCCTCACTGCATAGGTGTGTCCTTCCCTCTCTGGCTGAGCAGCCCAGATTTAGAAGGACCTTTAAAATCACTGACATGAAAGCCAAGCTCATGAGCATTAAGATTGGTTTGCAAGGGAGGACTGCTGCCTCCAAGAGCTCACCAGTACTGCAGCTGAAAGTTAAGAGCTGGATTACAGGAGCATCCAAATACCAACAACACTACTTGTAACTACAAGAATTTGCATCATCCAGAACAAGCTGTTCTCTGGCACAAGAACTGTTTAAACTGGGTCAATCTCCAGTTCCCAACACACACATCTTCAGGAGATCAGTGGAGTGGAACATCCCATCCCACTACAGCTGCGCCTGCCCCGGAGAAGCGACCCTGCAGCAACAGGGTGTGCACACAGGTGCCAGGCAGTGCTGTGGCTGAGTCACAGTGGGGCAGCACACATAGAGCCAAGCACTGACACCCTGACACAAGAAAAGCCAGACAAGAGACCTCCCGAGGGCAGAAAAAGGCAGAGGCAGCAGAGTGGCTTTGTAGGAGTTGAGGCTACAGAGATGCTGAACACACCAGGGAACTGCTGGCAATGAACTGGGGCCCAGCCCTGTGTGCCCTGAGCATTACACACAGGCTCCATACCAGCACCACCTCTAACAGAACAAACCAACTCACTTTCCTGTCCTACCATCCCAGAGCTTTATGGACTTGTCAAAGGAAGCACTAGCTATTATCCGGGTATCTGGAGAGAACAGGACTTGGTTAATCAATGCCTGGTGGCCTGTCATTCTCTCCAGTGGCTTCTTGTCTTCTGCTGGTCTCCAAAGAAACAGGGTGAAATCATCTGACCCCGAGACGAGCCTTTCTGGTTCCTGGCCCTGAAAAAGGGATGAAAGAGCCCAAGTATTGTACAAGCCAGGTGTGGAGAGCTTGGAAGCACACCAGTGTTGGGGTGTCCACTGCTTTCACCAGTGACAGTGTTAAAAGTGACAGCAGGGACAAAAGGGACTTACCCGGACTTGGTTGTACCTCTGCAGTGCCCTGTCTTTCAGTTCTGACACTGAAAAAGGGAAAAGGAGGGTGAGAGATTGGCAATGCTTAGATGAAAAGAAACTTTATAACCTTGTCATGCCAATTCCAATCCTGGCTCTGCAGGTTTAGCAGGAGCGTTTGTGACTGCTCAATGTGCCAAAGGCAACTTGGGAGCAAAAGCCCTGGAAAACAAAGTGACCATCTCATTCCCCAGACTGCTCCACCCTGGCATGGGCAAGAAAAATCTTGACTTCCAGCATGACCAGTCCTCCCCCAGCCTCCAAGGTGGGTGCTGCACTCACAGGAGCCTCTGACATCCTGGGGGTTGATGGTGGCCTCGGCCGGCTCGAAGGCGCCGGTGCGGAGAACGTAGTCAGTGCTCAGGGCCATGGTGTTCACCCAGTGAGCATGGCCCTGCAGGGTTCGGCACAGGACCCCCTGGGGACAAAGCCACCCTCAGGCAGGGACAGGACAGGCAGGGCACAGCACCCACCAGACCCACCTGGCTGCAGGAACCAACCCCAAACTTTTCAAACTTGCTTGCCCCAACTGCAGGCAGGCTCAGCAGAGAAGACACAACACTGCTGAGCTTCAGCAATCAGTTTCCCTTGCACAGCACCTATCAGCTCAGGTTGCTCCAGGGATGTTTCCAGCCCTATTTAATGCTCTTAAGGATGAAAACATCACACAACAGCTACCCCTTGCAAATGGTGCCAAGCAACAGGTATGACAAGTCAAGGAGATACAGCAGCTCTGTTTTTCAGAGCACAAGCTGTGCCAAGAAGAGCAGACAAAGCTACCCCACAGTGTGCCCAGCCCCCTTTGCCAGCAGCCCAAGGGCAGTCCCTCACTTACATCCTGGCTCCTCCAGACTTTGATGGTCCTGTCCTGGGAGGAGGAGTAGAGCAAGCCATCGCCCCCCCACTTCACACAGGTCACTGACTGCGTGTGGCTTGTGAGGATTTTGTCACACCTGCCCATCAGCGTGTCCCAGATGCGGATGCTGCCGTCCTTGGAGGCACTGGCCAGGTAACGGCACTCTGGGTTTCTGGGCAAAGAGATCAAATCCATTTGTGCGGCTCCCCTGAGCTCCTTCCCCACCAGCCCCAGAGGATTCAAGCAGGCAATAAAATACAACTTTCTTTTGGCTTAAGATCAGAGAGGCCAGACAGGGGCAGAACACTGACCTACAGAGAACAAGGTCTCACAAGGCAGGGGAGAGGCAGACAAATGCTGCCTCCAAACCAGCTTCTGGGCTGCACATTGGAGAAATCAATCCAGGGTAAACCTGGCAGCTGAGGCCTTGGCAATGACCTTGTTTGCACAGCTTTAACCCACGAGGTCGCCACGAACTGGCTCCTTCCCTGGGCACAGGCTGGAAAGAGCCCTGGGCAGGGGATCAGCCTCACACAGGGAGCACAGATCCATGGCATTGGGAATGTGCTGGATGTTCCCCTGCCTCTGCCATGCTTCATCTCCAGCCTGTGGACAGAGTGCTGTTGTGCTGACAGGGCCAAAACGAGCAATGTCCATCCATATCCATTGTGGCTCAGGGGTAAATTGAACACATCTGGAAGTAACTGGCCACAACCCAGCAAGGACAAGGCAGCCCCAGCCCTCTGTCCTTTACACATCTTTATCACTCTGCATGGTGGCACCAGCAGTGAGGAAGAGCACAGCTCCTCCCATTGCACTGGAACTGGCTGAAGAAAGAGAACTGCAGCTCTGGCAGGGTCATGTCTCTCCTCTCCATTTCCTCATCTTCCTTACAATAATTTTTTTGCTAATCCAGTTAATTGTCTGCAAATAGCTGGAGCTTCCTACTGGTAAATTTAATTTGCAGGGATCTGCTCTGAAGGGGCCCTTTTTCTTTCTTTTTTATTTATTTCTGCAACATCTTGGATTAATGGCTGCAACTGTCCCACTCCACCCACCTCTCCCAGAGGGAGCTTTAGCTGATCAAAGGGATAAGGGGATTGTACAGCTAATCATCCCTCATGATAAACAAATGTGATGACAGAGACCAGCAGGATCAGGAGAGCAGAGAGGAGTGCTCTGCCCTTGGACACCACCAGGCTTCCCTGCTCCCACCTCAGCATTGCTGGAGCAGCACATCAGTGTTTGTCCAGCACCACAAAAGCAGTATTTTCCACAGGCAGGTGTGTCTTTTTCCCAGGGGAAAAGAGACACAGCCTGGCAGTGATTCCCCAGCAAGTCACAGACTCTGTGAGCAGCAGCTGGGACTCCTGGCTTCCAGCTGCACACATTTTTCCCAGCTCACCTTGAGAGCTGTTCTACACGGGCTTTTTCCTGTAACAGGAGAAAGGCAAACAGGAGCAATGCCCTTCGGGTCAGGCTGCTCTTTTCCATGGGAGCAAAGGGGAAGGGCTGAACTGGCCCCTTCACTTACATGTGGAGTGGTTCCCAGCACAGACATGTGATCCATTTGGAGTGGCCAGAGAGCACCCGGCCAATCTGGCTGCCAGTGGCTGGGTCCCAGAGAAAGATCTGTCCAAGAGAGGAAACACGACGGTTGCGTCAGGCCACAGACATCATGTGAATCCCAGAGATATTGGAGCTCCATTTAGAAAGTAGAGGTGTCCTTGGGATCGTGTTTGCACTTGCAGGCAGCAGCAGGGGAAGAGGGCTGGATGCCTTTCCAAATCCCTGCAGCAATCAGCTGACGCCCGGAAGAATGAGACCTGATTGCCCCCCTGTCTGCCTACAACGCTACAGCTACAAAGTTATCTGACTCAACTCAAAAAGGATACAGGTCCCCAAAAAGCCACCCTGTGCCAGAGACTCAGGGTTTGCAGAGCACAGTGAAAGCCACAGCGTGCTAAACGCTGCTGATTATCGGATGCTGTGGGTGGGACACATGCTGGTTTTCTCTTGTTGATTCTCTCTCTACATAAATGTTCATCTTAAGAGCCAAGGCATTAGTCATCTCCTACTTAAGAACTTGGGAGAGGTAGGGAAAAGGAGGACAAGCAGCTCTCTGGGTTCAATTAAAGGCAGACCAGCACCAAACCATGGCTGAACCACCCTGGCCCAGGACATTTCCTTGGGATTGGCATCACAACTTTGGCAGCTCTGTGAGTGCTGTCATTGCTCCCAGACCATTCAAAGATCAGAGACGGTGACTGCCCCTCAGCAGCTCAGCTCCCATTTAACCACACACTCCTGCTTTGCCAGGCATGTCTGCACTTCAAACTCATGAATTTTGCCCCACAGCAGGGGCTGAACTCCTTTCCCATTCATGCCAGAGGGAATTTGGCCGTGTCCATGTGGGAACACCGTGACCAGGCTGCTGCTGCACGGCTGGGTCACACTAACAGCAGCCCTGACCTGTCCTCACTCCAGACACCTCCCTCGTGATGGAGCTGCCTGCCAACAACCACATCCAAAGCCTGGACTGCTTCCTGTACAGAGGGAAAAGCGTCTGCCACAAGACAGCAGGACTCAGCAGCAAGAGCTCCCCAAGGTGACAATACCAGAGCACTGCCTGGCACAGAGATGCTTCTCACAATACTGTGACACATCCACACACAAAGCTCCTCTGGAGAATGGGAATCCTGCTCAAAACAATGGGATGCACCCCTCACACCCCTGAAGAAACAAGCCTTCACCTCTAATCCCCCACAGCCCCATGCTGAGGCAGCCCACGTGTACCTGGCTGTTCTTGCAGCCCGAGGCCAATTTCTTGCCATCAGGTGACCAAGCGATGCTGAGCACCCAGTGCCGGTGACCTGGCAGAGAGAGCAGAGTGGGTGTGAGTGGAGACCTGGGACTGTCCCCGGTGTCCCAGCAGGAAGCCACTCTGTGCTCCTCCTGGCCAGCCCCTCTTTTTCCACTTTGCCAAAGAGAGCTACTCCCTCCCCTGGTTACAGTCCCAGCCTGGACAGCTCAAACAGCACCAGGCTCTGCTCTGCTTGTCCCCCCAAGCAGACAGGGGGTCCCTGACGGAGGGAGTCACAAGTTGTCTTCCTGGCACACCCCAGCACCCACCTTTGGCCGTGAACTGCGGCGTTTCTGTGCTGAGGTCCCAGAAGCGGACAGTGGTGTCCCCAGAGCCGCTCGCCAGGTACCTGGGAGAGGAGGAACAGCTCAGCACAGTGTCCCCAGGACAGGACAACGGCAGCTGCTGCCTTGCCCTGATCCCGCCCCGCAGCCAGACCCTCTTACTTTCCCGTGGGGCTGAAAGCCACGGAGATGACGGCCTCGGTGTGTCCCTCCAGGGAGCTGGTGCAGCGCGTCACCGCCCGCACCCTGAACACTGCCTGCGGCTGGTAGATGATGTCCAGGACCTTCTCTGTCTCCACGCTCTGCCCTGCCAGGGTCTTCTCCAGCGACGCCACGATCTCGGCATCGTGGACGAAGAAGGCCAGAGGCACCGGCTCATCCTGCGGGAGAAAGGGCAGGTGAGGTAGCGAGGGGCGGCATCAGGTCGGGCTGAGGGTGCCGGGGAGTTCGGGAGGGGGCTCACCTTCTGTAGGAGGGCGTTGCAGACCAGCTGCAGCTTGTCGGGAGTGATGGTGACCGGGACGTCGAAGGGGGAGCCCAGGCACTCCCCTGCCTCATCGCGGAACTGGATCAGGAGCCGCTGCACATCCTCCTCGTCCGGAGACATGTTCTGTGGGACAGAGGGCTCAGCGCCGGGAATCCCAGCGGGCAGCGGGCACAGCCCCCCACCCGGGCCGTGACCCCCGCCTGGGGAGAAGGAACCTCCACGGGGCGATCCCGCGTAGGGCCCGTGGAAGGGAGAAACACCCCGCACCGAGCAGGAGCCGTACGGGGGAACCCCAGGGGAGGGTGAGAAAACCCCTGAGCTCCGCAGCACTCCCACCCGTGCAGCTTACAGGTGCTGCCCATCCCGGCCCCGCTCCCGGCAATCCCCATCCCGGTCCCGGTCCCGCTCACCGCGGCCATGTGCCCGCGCGCCCCACGTGCGCCGGAAGCGGCGGGAGCGCCCCAGCGCGGCGCTGCTGCCCCCTGGCGGCCGGCGGTGCGCGCCGCGCTCCCCCGCGGCCGCGGGTTCGAGACCGCGCACGGACAAGTCCCACGGGGCCCACACGCAGGGAGCTCACCGCGGCTCTAAAATCTCAAAGTTCGATGTCAAAACGACTCAAGGGAGGCCGAGCCTCTCACATGCCATCCGGCCCAGATTTTAAGGGAACGAAGCCCTGAGCAACACTCATACCCAAATCTGGGACCTGTAATCCATGAACACGCCCAGGATTAGTCGGGATCCTGCTCGGTGGGGGGGGGGGAAATTGAGGCAGGGGTGCACTAAAACAGGCAAGAGTTTAGCGTGGTTCTACACTTCAGGACCAATCCCTGCTCCTTTACACCTTTCCCATGTGACTGAACACCTTATTTACTATTTAATAAGAATTAATCATATTCACCACTGCCATTAACATAATCCATTAAGAAACGTGGGCAAAATTACCCCTAAAACTCACAAAAAAAAAATCCATCCCGTGTAATTTCAAACCCTGTGAAAACAGAAAACTGACACAAATATTAATATTTATATATTTTAAATCAAAACACAATTAAATATAGTATGTTTTAAGTACATGAATGCTTGGGTATGAGAGAAATAAGAGGTGGTACATAGTACCAAAAACCTATACACAGCCTTTTTTGCTTTTTCATAACAATACAGTGTGTCTCTATACAATCAAATATTGCAACAGAATAACACTTTCTAGTCAATCAAGATATTCTGAACATTGGAAATGATTTGAGTTCTTCGCATAGTGATTTCTTTGCACAAGTTTGAGGAAAAAAGCAATCATTAGAGTAAAAAAAAAGAAAAAAAAATACCCAAAATAAAAGTGTCATATACTAAAAATGCAGCAGTAACATAATGGTGAGACACTGAGTACTTCTGCTACCCTGCAAAATTGATTTGCTGGGGGAAAAACAACAGGTGCTGTGTAACATGGTGAGTGTTGACAGTGTCAGGAAGAAGGCCAGAGGTCATTAAAAACTGTTTTTCTTTGTAAACCAAACATCTGGAATTAGATACTATGTTGGGTGGAGGACAAGAAGCGATGGAGAATGGCAGCAATTCTTCTTTTCCCTGCTCGTGGGATGGTGAGGATAGGAAGTGGAACAGCCTGAAGGGTCCAACCTGCTCGGAAGCTGGGAGCAGAGGGGCTGCAGGACCAGCCTTGGATCTGCTCCGTGGTGGAAGCAGGGGAGGTGTGTGTGTGTGCATGTGTGTGCAGGTGGAGGAGCTCAACAAGGAGGAGTTCCTGACCCTTCTACACTGCCTTCAAAGTTAATGCAGTTATGAAGTAAAATACATTTATCTTACAGTTGAATACTCATCTATTTCAAGTAACGGAAAATTAAACTTAGAACTTTCCAGGTCATTCACTGCCAATGGATTCGCCCCATAGCTCTTCCAATTCTGTGTTTAAAAATTACAAGCAGTAGAACTAGAAACTACAGCAAAACCTTCCCCTCTGTTGTGGCCTCTGTGTCTCATTCCAGATATTTTGCTTAAAAGTCTTTTTTTGAGACAGGGTCAAGCATTTGTGAACTTGATCACAGTTTCTCAGTGACACATTTGTAAACTGCATCTTCATCTCAGAATCATCATTACTGTGAATGCCACATACACCAGGGAAAAGTGTTTCTTCACTCTCTACAGTGGAGGTCCAGGATTGCTTCTTTTTCATTCTTCCTTAGAAATGAGGGAGATTCCAGCAGTTGGAGTAACAGTACTTTGTTTTTATTGGCTGTGTTAAAGAATCCACAAATGGGGAAAGTTCACTCGTTCTCAAAGTGGAAAACCAGATTTCCTGTCCTGGAGTTTCTAAAATCATAGCTGGAAAAGGGAAAAACAGTTCATTTTACCCTAAAACATGCAAGGTACTTGTTCAATAGAAAGACATTTTGTGTTTAGAAATGTTGAAGCCAGTTTTGTTTGAGTTTGGGGAAGAAAAAAGTCCCAAACCTAATCCAAACACACTCAACCTTTTGATTACTTTCTTAATTGAATCCAGAGCACCTGCAGCCATTTGAGATTTCTAAATACTCTGCTGAGTGACCTTTCCATCCAGGCAGACTGGAATTGTATCATTTGCAGCCACGCTATAAAGTGAAATCATTATACAAGTCATTTAAATGTTACTGCTCTATTAGAAAGAAAACACACAAGTGAAACCATGGATCCACCTATTTAAATCTAATAACTGGGATTTGGCAGTTTGTTTACCTTCAATAACTGAACACTATGCAAGTCAATTTTTACAAACTCACATGCCTGAAAGTCAGAAGTACCAGACATTAACTTGGTAACCTGCTGTCACCAATATTTCACAAAATCCAACTGCTACCTCAGAACTGGGTTTTTTTAGACAGAGAACACATGGGCTGTACAACAACACAGCCACTAAGCAACAATACACAAACCTATGGACAAACCTACTTTGTCTTTTTAAAGTCTGGAGACAGAATTGTGTAAATGAGTGCACCCAATGAGACAAATTCACAGCTGTGGAGTTTTACTGACACTTCAAGCAGAAATACCACTGCTGACTAAGAGGACACAGCAAATGTGAGCTCAAGTAAGGAATTACACTTCATCTTGCAACATAGATCACCCTTTTAACTAATTAGGCAGTTTGCAGACTCAAACTAAGACAAGTTTAATGCTTGCACAGGAGAACCACCACAGGCATCTGTCGAGAAATTCCTACATCACACGTAGGCCGAAACACTTCCAACCTTTGTTTCTTCCTCCCATGCTCTGCTGGTTTGAACATTTACCAGCGTGGGTTTCAGCCACAGGAGGAAAGCAAGTGAGAGCTCTGCTCCTCCCACAGCCTGGCTGGAGGCAGCTGAAGACAGCAGCCTTTCCACCCCCTACCTTGGTGACCTTCTCCAAAGGCTGCTCACACTGCGCCTGCTGCATGACGTCGTTGACAATCATCTTTGCTATCCTCCAAGCCATCTCTTCTTGAGCCTGAAAAACACAGCCCAGAACACACATAGCTTCAGGTTCTTAAAAGAAAACCACAGTGCTCTCAGCACAGCATTGGAGTCAGGGCAACCTTTACAACTCCATAACCTGTATAAACATATCCTCCCTCCATGGAAATGCACCTGGCTTCCAAGTACAGTGTTCACTTCAATTACTGTACTTAAGGTTTGATGCAATTTCCAAGAGAGTTAGTGGAGATTTTAGATTTATCTCTTGGGGATTTGTCTAAGCCCTTCAGAGGGGGAAAAATGCAGCCTGGAATCCATGGGCAGTGGTCACTTCATACAAATCAAACAGCATTTCCACCCCTACTTAGAGATATATAAAACCACAATAAGAAAAACCCTGACTGCAAGCACACCCTTAATTAGTTCAACCAGCAAGCACTGGCAAAGAGCAAACTAGTTTCACACATACATGCAATCAAATTATATTTAGCACACAGAGTCTCCCTGTTCTTGGTGCAGCAAAAAGATACTCAGATATAACAGCCAGGATTAAGAACATCAATACTTTATTTCTCTAATCTAAGTGTAAAGTCATGAGAAGAACATGAAAGGGGACACACCTCATCTGTATTTCCTTGAACCCATTTCTTCATTGCTTGTGAAAACATGGACCCTGGTTGAGATAAAAACAGCAAGCGAGTTATATCAGCAGAGTGAGGTACAAAACTGATCCCTTACACCGTTCTGAAGGGTTTGTTCTGCTGGCACTCAGGACATGGAGGAGTGGCAGGAAAGACAAGGGACTGCCTGGAGCCATTTGGACACTGAGCCTTTCCCAGAGCTGAAAAGCAGCACCAGCAGCAGGTCCCAGCCTGGGTGGGAAGCATGTGGAGAGCTGCAGCTCTTTTTCATCTCAAGACCAAAGCTTTGAAGGTTTGATCACCAGCTCAGCTGCTGACGCTTCCATCCCTGCCAGGTTCCATCAACAGCTCCAACTCCCACAGGCTGCTCATGCTCCCCAGAGTCCAGCTGGACCAGAAAAGCAGAATTTGGATAGGAAACTGGGCCAGAGACAGGTTTTGCCTCAGTACAGGCCAACCCCCCACAGCATCTCCATTTGGCTTAAAACAGATCTGGAAAGAGTCAAACACTTTGCCTATTTTAACTCCAGCAGGGAAGAGAGCAGCTCTGCAGAGGTTTACAGAGAGAAAGAGCAAAGCAAACCTCGTGATTTTTTGACATCAGGCTCTGGTTCAGATTCTCTGATGAACTGCCCCAGGTCACTGACTCTTCCAAATGTCATCTTCCTGAGGAGAAGAGTGAAGAACAGTGTGGGTGATCAAAAAAACCTTGGGATTATGGAAAGCTATATTTGGCTACATACTTGGCTATATTTTGGAATCAAAGAGGAACAATAACTAAGAGTAAGAGAAAAACCAATTAGAAATATTTCCCTGGCTGCCATTTTGGTCAAAGAAATACCCACTGGGTGTTAAATCACACTACTGAAATAAATTTAGAGTCAAATATTAAGACATGGACTAAAATCTTGCATTCAGGCCTACTCTCCATGCAGGAGGACACAGCAAAAATGAAACAGAGGTGAAACATGTAACCAGAAAGGAAACAATACACTGAAGTGAACCTTACCCTGCATACGTTCGTTGATACAAAGATTCTGGATCCAGACTTGCAGCATCTACAATTATTGCTTCATCAAAATTTTTCAGGATTTTAACATTAGCCTTTTTGACATTGGACTACAAATAAAAATTCTAAGTATTAGTGCCCAATGCAGACAACTATGAGCTCCTTAACAAAACTGCAATTTTTGTGCTTTTAACACAGATAAACCTCCATTAAATCTCTAAGCAAGAGTATAAAAGAATTAGTGTGTCTACACAGCCTTGAATTCCCAACTCGTAGGATATTGTTTTTAGCAGAGGGATGATAAAGTTCTGTGGGCAGAGCCAAAGACACAAAGGCCAGGTCAGCACACACTGCTGCCTGAGCATTATGAGCTCAACAGATCCGTGTGTGCTGACAAATCATTTGTTGTGAGTCTGCAACATCCCTCTCCTGCTCTTGGTAAGCAATTCCCAAACACAGATGCCTCCCCCATGCACAGAGAACAAACATTAATCTTCTGGCCTGGAGTATTTATATAAGATTATGAAAAAAAAAAGCCAAGGAAACATCAGAGCAACAGCAGGGAGGGCACAACACACAGCGATCCATTATCACCTCAGCACGGAACAGGAACACCAATGGCAGCTCCTTTCCTGCTGCTCTTTATGCAAAAATATGCAGAGACACAGAGATTCTCCTATTCAGACAAGCAGGAATGCACACCACAGAAAGCAGCACCTCATTTCCTAAATTGCCCAGCCAATTACCAGCAGTTCCTCCTGCTCAGAGGATCAAGCAGCAGGAGGCTCCAAGAACACAGATTTTATTTCCCCACTTCACAGCCAGGGGAGGAATATTCCCTCCTTGCAAATTAGGAGGTTTAAAAATAGTACAGGCAGGTAGTACAGCTTCCAAGTATCTGGAAAGCCAGGACATGACTAACAGTGGTGTGGATACTGGATTTGAAGCTCAGGGTAGCCCTGCAGAGTTCAATAAAAGCAGCACTCGCTTGGCTCTTCTGCTCTCAGCTGGGTTTGCAGTTTCCAAGCTGCCCTGGTTACAGGCTAGCCAGAATCTGTTCTGTGTTTGAGCAGATTGATGCCTTCAGCCTTGGAAATGAGTTTACTCTCCAGGACAGAAGATCTGGCAGTTTAAAAGAACTGAGAACACAAAGCTCACATGTTTATATTTAAATTTGATAGCATATTCACAAGTGTCAATTTTCACCTAAAGTTGTAATTATGGTATTGACAAAATAATGCTATTTCTAATAACAAGTATTCTTAGATATTATGGCATCATGAAAAAGTCTTCAGTAATAGTAGCAGCTTAATAAAGACATCACTGATGTAAAGAAATACCAGCAGCACAAGGCTTTGGGTACAACAAATAGCAGAGACACTTCTGACAGAACTGAGCTGCACGTAGATGAAACACATCCTAACACAAAACAGGTTTAAATGAAAGTGAAATGGTGTTTCCTTACAGGGTAAAAATTTGGATATTGACACAAAAAACCCAAATTGGTACCTGGGAGGCAGAGCCATCCGTGCTCCCTATGAAATCAGTGTCAGGAGAGCTACCAGGGCCATGAATACTCAGTGCAATGTTCCCTCCTGGGAATTCATCTCCTCGTACTGAATGGATGAGGTCATTCAAGTATTTGTAGTAAAGGTTGCTGGACAAGAAACCAGGTAGGAAAACCTGAGGGATAGGAAAAGTCCTCTTTAATCAAGGCTGGTCTGCACAGTTAGAGAACAGCAGACAAACATCTCAGTCCTTGTGTAGACAGAACACAAATAAAAGCATCCATGTATGGAATTATTGTGGATTAGCAACTGCATTGCTTTAAGTTTTAATCCTACTGCAAAATGAACAAACCCAACTGTCTATTAATTAAATCCACCAGTAACTGGAACTGAAGTTCGGGGGGGGGTTTCCCCTCTAGAAACTTAAGCTTGACAGCCCAACAGGCTTTACAGTTATTCTGTTTCACTGTTCACAATTCTCTGCAGCTCCAGAATCAAATAATTCATTTCTGGTATCTGGGTATCCCAGAGTTACATTACTAATCACAGCACTTGTATTAGACTTGCAAACAACTCCTACTAAGAGGAAGTAAAATTTTCTAAAGATACAAAATAAGCTGTTGATAGCAATTCACATGGGAGGAAATTCTGTTATTTCCATTAAACTGCAATAATCACCCAAGACAAACATTTCACAGAGCATTAACAGCAGCCAGTGGGTGGTATCTTCAAATCAGGCTGGGGAAAAGAGTCTGGCAGATTTTCCTGAAGCTGTTCTATTATCCAGGTAACAGGAAGTCAGTAAGGGAACAGGAGAAATCAGGGGCACACTATGGAACCCCCACATCACCTTCACTCTGTGTGAACCCCACTCTGAAGAAGGATCTCACCGTCTCCATGGTTGTCCACGCCTGCCTTAAGGGAGTGGTGAAGCAGTTGGGGAGAGGCCCCCCCTCCCTGCAGATGTTGGACTCAATCTCCAGCCTCACAGAGTCATCAAACCCCAGAGGATGTGTGGCCTGCAGGGAGAAGTACCTGGGGCAGGGCAAGGAAACAACACAAACAGGATTTGCAAACCTCTTCAAGTGCTCAGTGCCCACCTGTCCCCCAGACACTGCAAAAAAAACTGCACACACCTGGTCCCCACTGACTACAGGTGAGACACCCCCCTCCCAGAAACAGTTCTGAGAGCCCTGCCCTGAAACAGACGAAAAACAGAGAATGGAAAACAGGAATGGAGCAATGGAGCAGGAAACACCCAGAACCCCAAAGCAGCATTGGCTCTACTGCTCACATCCTTGCAAAAGGAGTTTAAGGATGGGGGAATGATTGATGAACCTCTGAGTGAAGCATTTGCTCCCTCTCCAATTATTATTTCCTTCTTGGGTAATAACTCAAGTTGTGGTAGAGCCTCACACTTAAGATTAAGAACAAACATTTCCTGGAAGGAGTTGTGCTGTCTGTCTCCCAGCTGTCTTATTACTAAAGTGAAGCACAAAGTACAGGAAGAAAGTTCCTCTCCTGAAAGTTTGATATTAAAAAGGAACAGACTGCTTCCTTAAAAAAAGGAAATATTTCACAATACTAAGAACAAGCACTAATTGGCTTTTATTATGTGTGAGAACAGTTTCTACAGCCTATTTCATATGGATAACAGTATCTGAACAACAAGGTTTTTCTGCAGAGCTGTATCTGCTATTAGGCTTAAACTCCTTCCATTTTCAAATGGCAACCAATCAGCTTTGCTATTTCCCAACCAAACAAACTCAAGCAATCAAGTCCTGAAAATCTTGAGTTATGTTTAAGAATGGAATCCTTGTAAGGATTTCTCCTCATGTATATCAAAAAATGTGGAAAGTTCATGTGTGGAAATGCATCAAAAGCCACCTTGATAAAATGCACCTCAGCAGAACAGCACAAGAGTGCAGAAAAGTTCTTTTTGCACAGCACAACACAAAACCACAAGTACAGAAACAAAGGATTGTTGAAGTCCCTCACTTGTCATACAAAATCATGGCATCGTTCTGTGCTTCTTGCCCATCATACTGGCCTTTTTTGGCAGCAAGCTGAGACTGGAAGTTATCTGCTGCCAACCAGAACTGCAATACATTAACTGCATCTTCCTTCTCCATGTACTGGAAGGGAAATCAGAAAAAGAGAAGATTAAAGAAGTTTTAGCAAGAAACTTTTAATAGTTTTTTAACTTCCTTTTTCCCATTGAGAACAAGAAACACAGGCCATATATTAGTGATACAAAATTATCAACAAGACACAATTTTTAGAATTTCTGTTTCAGACAGATTTAGCTTGCTTGGAAGAACAGGGGAAAAAAAAAAAAAAAAAAGAGAGAACTTCTGACATTTTTTTTCTGTACTTATTTTCACATTTAGTTTCCAAAAACCTATTTGTCTCATCCTAGGACAGGAAACACCATTTTCATGCTACATTTAGCTTACACTGAGCTCAGCACATTGTCTCAGCTTCCCAAACTGCAGTTTCAAACTACATCAGCTTGTCAGACTGTCAGGACAAGTACGCCAAGAGCTGATTCCTTAAAGGTGCAGGAGCCTGAAACTGTGAAATCTTTTATTTAACCTATCACATCACTAAAGGTGCCCTCTCCACATAGCACTGGTTATGATTTGTTACCTGTAATAACACTTCAGGCTTTTACAGTCACTACAATGTGAAGATCATGATGACAATGTCAAAGCTTCTACAAAGCAAAGAGACTCTGAGAAGCACTCACTAACTGGAGAGGAAATCACAAATACTCATTCCACAACACAATGGACAGATCTGAACATTTGAATTCATTCTCTGTGGGGGCAGGAAAAAGCTCAATGCATTTTCTCTCAGAAAAAATACACCTTGGATTTTTTATTATATTTAGAATCACAGAATTACAGAATTGTTTGGGTGGAATGGGACCTTAAAAATGATCAAGTTCCAACTCCCTGCCATGGGCAGGGACACCTTCCACTATCCCAGGTTGCTCCAAGCCTCATCCAACCTGGCCTTAGACACTTCCAGGGATGGAGCAGCCACAGCTTCCCTGGGCACCCTGTGCCAGGGCCTCACCACCCTCAATATCCAACCTAATCCAACCTATCCAACATAAAGCCATCTAGGAAAGAACAGATTTCTTTCATCTGCTAGAAAGGGATCTAAAAGCAAACCCAGACGTTGACACTCACCTCAGAGAAGTAGAACAGGGCTGACTCACAGAACAGAATGTCAGCCAGATACACAGTCCCACTGGTCAGCACCTCAATCTGGTATTTACAGAAATGGTGACTCCGCAAGAACTCACTAAAGTGCCTGCACAGGGACAGGGACAATCAGTTATCAGGGTCAGCAGCACCCAAGGCACCCTCAGAACCAATTAGCTCTTGCCCAGAACTCTGATACTTTTGGTTGGATAAAAGCAAAACAAGCAAGAAATAGGGCGGGTTTGTAAATGGCACCAGAAAGAGATAAAGAACACAACAGTGAACAGCCAAGTTCAGCAAGAATTGATTTGGAGGAGGGAATCTGAGAAGACAGCACAGGAAAGTGCTGATATGGTTATGTCTCCACAAACATTTTTAACAGAACCTTTAGGATGAGAGACACAAGAACCCAAACCATTGCATCAACTCACTCTTGTTCCATTGCACTGAACACTACGGACTGTGCTGTAACAAAGCAGTTGGGATCCACTTGGCCATCCTCCCCACAGATCTTTGCTGCAAAGGAAGAGCAGGTTAATTTTAACATGGATTTGGCTGATGGGGCTGAAAGGCACGAGCAAGGACTAGTTAATGAAAAATTGTAGTTCAAATCCACCAGAATCAGCTGGTTCTGACTGAGCCAGCTTTCAAAGCTGGCCAAATAATAACAACATGGCTAAAGTATTTGACTGAGATTCATATCTGGATCCCCTCCATAACCACCAAGAATTCTTTCCTTAATTTAAACAAAATCTCTGAAAGTTTTCATGAGGATATTCACAGCACTGCTGAAGGTAAGGTCCACTGATACTTGTAATCTCCTATCTTTTTACATCTGCCTTTAAAATTCATAAAAATAAAGATAAATACAAGTAAAGATAAATTAATTACAAGTGATGTATTAGAGACACATTTTTATGGGGACAGAGCAGCTCTGAAATGAGGAAGCAGTTATTCATTCTTACCAACTATGTCATTTCTCATTGCTTCTGTAATAGGGATTGGTTTAGCAGCATCTGGAGAAATATATTTGGTAAAAGTCCTAACAGCATCCCGTTCTATACCTGCAGGGAAGAAACACAGAATCAAACCTGGAATTCCTTGGTATGAGTGAGTAACAAATGTTTGCTCTTCAGAAAAGCAGGTGTCTAATTCTCAGTGATGTTTCCACTGCAGGATATCCACATTCTGCTCCTGACCAGCTGCAGGGACTGTGTGATCTCCAACCAGATCACAACAAACCCAGCACAGACTAAGATGGAATAAAACAATATAGCTCCAAATTTTCCCTACCACCACACAAGGCAGAACCCACTTCCTCAGCTGCACACCATAGTCCAAGAAGCAACACCTTTCAGGCAAGGGGAATTCCCAGTTTTTAGCTCCCATCACAGAGAAATCACTTGCATTATATAGGAATTACTAAAAAAAAAAAAAAAATCTTAAAATTATATGCCTCAAACAAGTTGTGTTCTTTACACATCATCCTTTGAGACTTGGGACTCTGCTCTGGAAGAGATAAAAAAATTACACTCATATTCTTCTCAGACTTCTCAATAAGGACCCTATGTTTTCAAATTCTATTAGCCATCAGAAGGCAGAGGTGCTTTGATGACTAAAACATCATTTTCTTTGTTTAAGTGACTTTGGGGCTGAGGTTATGTATTGTGGAGACACGTGAGAAATAACTACATGAGAAAGACAAACAGCAAGAGAAAAGGATGCAACACGAGGAAACAGTTGGGCAAACAAAAGGAACCAATATGAAGAAAGAAGTGTTTCCTTTTTGCCTGCAGATTTGCACAAATGAGGGAGGACTGAGTAGATGCAAAGTAGAGAAACATGTTACTGTGCATGTAGCTCACTACCAAAAGGGAATATTTTATTTTCATCCTTACTTCCAGCAGCCTCTGAAGAGGTGGAATCCAAATGACAACAAATCAGTTACAAGGGGAGAAACTCTATCAAATAAATCCAAGAACAAAAACAGTACATTCCACACATAAATCTCCACAAGTCTCTTACATTATTAGATGTAATACAGGATATTTACCTTCCATGGCAAGTTAATTATCAGTTGTCAGCCCCACCATCCAAACGTTCTGCAATTCTTTTAAGGTGGATGGGATGGGTGAGGGAAGAACTGGACACAGGAACATTCACTTAATTTCTTATGAGTACACATAGAAGAACAGAAGCAACCTAAGCTTACTGAGTACACAATGATTTTGAAGTCTCTTCAGCAGCTTTTTTATTTTTAAACAAGTCAAAGAATACACAGCTCAAACTGACCAGCAGCATGTTAACATCAGTGATACATAAAACTTTCTTCCTTGCAACATCACATTGCTAAGAACCTGAGAACTGAGGCAGCTCCCTACACAGAACCATTCCCCATTTCCCACCTTTCCAACCAAAGGGAACACACAGCACTTACTTTTCATGAGTTTTCCTGACAAGTCCTTTAGTGCAGAGGAGGGGCTGTTTCTATTTGATACTGAAAGCTTGGAAGATTCTTGCTGATCAGCTGGAAGAGGGTGAGTCCCTGTCTCTGGTTTCCTCAGAGCCAGAGCTGCGGTGCTGTGGCTCTCCCGCCCCGGCAGCCCCGCGTGGTTCTGGCTGCTGGCAGTTCTGTCAGGCTGGGGCTGGAGCAGCTGGGCAGTGCCAGAGCCCTCCAGCCTCTCCTCCAGCCACCCAGCAGGAGGAGAGGAGGCCAATTCCTGCTGTTTGGAGGGGGACACTGGCTCTGCCAGGGAGCTCTGCTTCACCGTGTTCAGGCTGTGTGCGCGGATGCGGGACCAGGTGGTGGAGTGGAAGCTCTCGGCCTCTAACCAAAATTTCACCAAGTGCTCCATCCTGCGCAGCTCCATGAACTGGATGAAGTAAGGGAGGGCTACACTGTCCTGCAGGACTTGTTCAAGGGTCTTGGAAAGGCTTGATTTGGTCTCTTGAGCCTGGTAGTTCAGACACGATCTGCCTAAAGGAAAACACGAAAGGGAGTGAGTCCATATTGTACCACACACGTAGGGGTTGGATACAAAAGTGTCCTGTAGTGCAACTACAGGAAGAGGCAATTCCAACATAATGACAAAGTAAAGGAACTGTCTGTTCCCTTCAAAACCCTCCCAAGATAACACAGACGCTACTGTAACAGCAGCCACACCTTTATTACCCATTTGTTTATCTGAAAACCAAGGGATGGTGAGTGCACCAGGAATACACAGAATAGAAAGAAAATTGACATTATTACAGGCTTACCTAAGTCTCCAAAGTGAGCAGCTTCCATGTGACTTGGCTGCTTCTTGAGGGCAGCTGTGCGGCTGCTGGAGAAGGAGTCCATGTTGGCAGAGATGGCATTGATGGCCACATGGCTTGGTCCTGCAGCCTCCAGCAAGGCATGATTCCTAGTGCTTCTCTGAGGGGAATGTACTGGCATCGGAGCTGGAATCAAGACAGGAATTGTCAAAGCACAAGGACCCCAACACCTCTTCTAAACAATGCCTGATGCTAAGCACCCCAAAATATACCAGGGAGTTTGCAAGAGTCAGTCTCACTAAAACCTCACTGTACCACTGTGTGTCATCTTTGATCAAGGGTCTGATTAAAGACCCCTAAAAATTTAAGTTTTATTATTGCAAGAATAAACTCACTCCCACCCACCTCTATTTTCCTTATTCAGCAGCAAATCAAGAGATGCCACGTCTAAGTTTACACATAAAATATTCCTGAGCCTTCCTGCTTCCTTGATAAACACTACTGTAACAACTTTATATTCTGTCAACAGTTCAGTTTAGTTCCAATGCTCCTGCCAATCCATTTCCATGCCTTTTTGAAAGCTAAAATGTGTTTTAAAATCCTGAACTACAAAGCTATCTGTGAGGTTTAATAGGACTTATTTCTCAAAAATATTTTTCTTGCTTCTGCTTGGTTGCAAGAGAAAAAAAAGCAATAAGGAAATATCTCTGATGAAACCCAGGTTATAAACTTAACCCCCTCTGGCTGTTTTAGGACATGAGTGTCTGGAGCTCAAAAAGAACAAATAAGAACTTCCTCACACAAAACTCTGCTAATTGTTAATTGATGACAAAGCTGAACAAACCCCAAACATGCTCACAGCAGATTCCAAAGCTCTCAGGAAGCTGTGTCAGATGAGGATGTCATGCAGGGACACCTTACACCTCTGACTCAAAAATAAAGCACATCAGATGAGCTGATTATCTCAGCACCTCCCAGGGATGTGTTCCATCAAGGTGTCAGGCAGCTTGGGCTTCATGATTTCCATGCTGCATCACTTTATTTTTATTGCCAATTTTATGACAGCAGTTGACAATTTCACACTTAGATGTCACAGCACAGATATCTCAGGAGCAATGGAAACATTTAAATTATTGCCAAGTGTTTGTGTAGTTGCAGGATTGGACACCAATACACCACTTGCTGCTTCTTACAAAGCCTCTGGGTATTTCATACCAGCAATAATGGAAAAAATACCTTTTTTCCAAGGCCAAGGGATGGCAGCAGTGGGAAAATTTGGTGGAGGTTATGTAGTGCCAGAGCTACACTCCTCATAATGCCACAGGCTTTTGTCAATTAGATTTAAATTTAATTTTATATTATGGACATTTGAGAAAAAAACGTTCTACTCTCTCTAAGGGTCAAACAAAAGTGCTCTCTGCTGCACCAGCTCACAACGTGCCATGCTATACATTTTCAAGCTTATTTTTATTTTCAGGGTCACCATACTGGTAGTTGCACTGAAAGGTGAGGTGTGGCTGTGAAATGGATGCAACTCACTGTTTCCTGCATTTGATTTGAAAGACAGACCACCAAGGTGAAAAAAGCCTGTCATTTTCTCTTGATGTGCAGATAACACATTACCAAGTACAGAAACAGGATTTTGTCTGAGGGTATAAAAGTAATAGATCAGATTCTGGCATTTACCTCACCTCCTTTCAGTATTGCAAGAAAATCTGACAGGATAAGCAAACTTGTTTTCTACAGTTTATAAATCTCTTTTCTCCACCAATATCTTTCCTCCTTTCCTAAGAGATTTAGCAGCAAGACCTCTGCACCACACAGAGCAGCAGCAGAATGGTTCATTCAGGATTTGGATCTTCAGCCTCACAAGCCCCACCAAAGTTAAATCTGCAGCTTCTTCTGTAAATCAGACACAGTGAAGCTGCACTTTGCAAACTCCAAAGGACACTGCACCTGAGCAAGAAACTTCAGGAGCAATTTGTTGTGGATAAGGAACAATCACGTGCAAGGTGACCGGGCTGACTGATCACCTTGAATTAAAGCTCATGCCTGACATAACTTAATAACCCTCTGCACCTACAGATTCAGCAAGATGAGGAGGAATGATTAGTTACTATAAATACCCAGAAACAGAATTAAGCTCTGGGCTTGGTTTGGGTTTGATGCACAGGTCAGATCTGTGCTCAGGAGTAAGGAAATGATCCTCTTGAGTAAGATAAAAATGGTGGATGATGGCAGACATCTGAATTTACAGACAAAAGTTTGATCTTACTTTTAATTGCTTTCACATCTGTGGTCTTTTCTTGTTCTTTGCCTTTCACTGTAAAATACAAGGGAAAATGTTAATGCTATTTTGGGTCACTGACAGCATTTACCTGAGAATGGATATAGAATTCTCAACATCAGCAAGTATCAGAGGCAGATGGAAACTATAATTTTGTTAAAAGTAATTTCTCATTTAAATTGCACATCCAGTAACTGACAGAGGCTTTCAAAGCTTTTCTGTTGACTTACTTTCAAAAGCAAAACCTTATCATCCATTAATTAAGTTTAATGAAATACAGTCTGTTAAATTTCCATGGAAGAACATGTTTGCTGTCTATAGATTAAAGCTACATTCAGGGTGACTTTAACAAACAGCATGAACTGCGAAGAGTGGGAAAGGTATGTTTTAAGTGTAGGTGCTCTCTGTGAGCCAAGAATCACCTAAAAACAACATTTCACTTGTGTTACAGGAAGAGCAGCACAACACCCAACACTGAGGAGATGTGGGCTGGCTCTGGCTCCATGGAGCTGCTTCCATGCACATGATGGATACCACAGAAATGCTCTGGAAACTCCCTGCAAACAGTTAATTCTCTCACAAATAGTCTTGCTTAATCATCATCAAACCCCGGGTGAGCAACTGATAGCAGTGTAAAAAGTTGTAATGGAAAAGCACTTTGAGGATTTATTTTTTAAAAAATATTACTATTTTTTAAAGGAAGATCCTAAAGGAAGTGAAGGAGGAGATCTGTTCAAAACAAAAATAAAGAAGCCCAAGCAGCACATAAACAGGATGGCAGAGAAACAAATGCAGAGGTGATAGTGGAGAATGTGATCTACCAGGGAGGCTGCTCCAGGCAAGGATTATTACTACAAATAGGTCATCCCTGAACAGCGACCGTGGAGCCCTTCCTAAGGTAACCACAAGGCACAGCCCAGCAGAATCCCACATTTACATCACAAAACACATCAAAAAAACCCACCCAAAGCGTTCCCATTCCGACCTGAGGATGTTAAATATTTTAAAGGGGAACTCCGGTCTCCGGTTACATAATTGCCCTGGGCCGGTGGCTGCAGCACTGCTGCCAGCCTCCCCTGTGAGCACAAACGCTGCAGAGCTGCAGATTGGCAACTCAGGGTCGAAAATTTCATCTGCCAGGGAGCACAGAGGGGTTTAAGTGTCCATTAAAAGAGGCGGATTCTCTCCACACCGACCTCCTGCAGCCCGATGCAGCAGGAAGGGTAACCAGCCTTTACATAACTGGAGCTGATGGACAGGAGACAAATCACCGAGGCACAGAGGGAACCAAGCAACCTCTACGAACCCTCATCTTTCCCAAATCACTCCACTGTTCCATCAAACCAGTTCCTAGCTATCAGCAGTAATTCCTGGCTTTCACACAAGAGCCCTCCATAAGCCTATTTTCAGTTTAAATACCTCTCTTCCTTCTTTCCAAGCCATTCAGTTCCTCCCTAAATACCTACTTACTACTGGAAATATGAACTCCAGGGTCGTGTCCCAACCCTTCCCACACAGGCTGCTTCTGTCCCCAGCAGCTCTGAGCATGACCAAGTGACATCAGTAACAGGAAGGGACAAAATCAGCTCTAATCCAGGACAAGCCCAAATTTTAGAGAGTGAAGTTTCACATGAATTCACTTTCACTTCCCCCCAAAAACGGATGCTGTGTGGTGCCTGTGTGAAACCAGAAGGAACCACAGAACGGGGACTAAGGGTGAGATTTCCAGTGGCCAATCCCATTCCAAAGGTTGCCAAACCAGCACATGACGTTCCAGAGTTTTAATTCACATCTTGAAATGCTCTGAACAAACTCAAAAAAGCATTCACAGTGTGTCAACAGCACACAATAAACAAAGAGAAACTGCTGAGGCCAGCCAGGCTGTGGGACTGCAAGTTATTCCCAAGATATCCCCAGGGATGAGCTGTTCCACTGGCAGCAGTTTCATAATCTGCCCTCAAGCACCCAGCTCACCTGTTATACTTTGATTTCCTAACTCAATATACACCCTCAGTCTGCCAGACTTTTACTTCAAGGCCCAAGCTATAAAAACACTTTACCTCCAGTTTTGCTTCTTCTACCGGTCAATTGCTTTATGATCCTTGCTGTGGTTTAATTTAAAATTAGTTTTAATTTCTACCCACTGCAATATCCTCTTAAACAATGACAGCTCACCCCAGGAACATTGATGTTTGCAGGATTTTGAACTGCATGTAGCTAGAATTTTATACTAAACCTTAATGTGCTGCTTTCCTCACAGCTTCAGTTCAAATCTTCTCTAAAAGCCAAATCTAAAAACTGAGATCACACCAAGCAGTGTTTGTTTTATGCACAGCCCAGATGAAAGGTTGCTTTTCTCCTCCTTCACAGCGTCTCTCTCGGGCATTTAGTGCTGATTTGCCTTTCTGACCAAAGATCCTTTAATCAAAAGAACAGATCCTCAATTACACTTCTCAGATAATCAGACCTTTCATGGCTTTCTCCCTGAGAAAGTTTCCACCCAAGCTGATCTTGTCCCTGTGATCCCATGTCAGGATGGAACCTCAGCTCCACAATTCTCAATGAAGCAGCAAGAGCTCTTTTTGAAGAGTTTATAACCACTATCAGAGTTTCATTCTGCAGCCCAACATTTGTATATAAACACCCTAAAAAGGATTATGGCACTTGCAAAGCCCCCAGTGGCTTCCAGAGTCTTCAGATCTGCTAATAAGAACAAAAGTTTAGACTCATTTCTCCCACAACTACTGCACTGACCTCCCCAGAGTGACATTTTCAGTGCTGCTGCTTTGGCTGAGCAAGATCCAGAGGATGTGTGAGCCAAGAGCACCAACATCACCCCAGGTACCACATTCTCACCTCCCAGGACGTGCATTTTGGGTTCAGTAACCCAGAAAGACTTTAGGACAGCGCTGCATCAGAAGATCAGCGGTTGCATTGCTTGAGCTGCAGCATCACGAGTAAACAGAACTTTCCCAAGGGGCCCTTCCTAAAAGGTGCCACTTCCAACAAAAACCACCCAAACCAAATCTGGGTGGGTTGAGAGCACAGGGCCTGCCTGCAGCACGAGCACAAAGTGCTTTCAAAACGCTGCACTCCCAGAGAACACTTAAACTGCACCCATTTGTACTGCTGGAGTATTATAAATATTTCAGGAGCCCTGAATTTCCCAGCTTGTACTCCCTAACAGATGTATTACAGAATAAACTGTAAAAAGCCAAGGACTCCTTTGGCTTTCACGGAGGGCTCAGTGCGATGAGGTCCCTTTTTCACTGACATTTTCAGCTGCTGCCGTACGTTCTCGGCCCATTATATTTTTTATAAAGCCGGGTATGTCAGCGTTGTGAAAAAATCACCTGTAAAGGGCTCAGAGGCTCAAACCCTGCACGAAGCATGGGAGGTGGCACGGCCCCCTCCCGCCCCGGTCACCGTCCGGAGCCGCCGGGAGCCGCGAGCAGCTCGGGGGCCGCAGCCGGCGG
>VWZS01009253.1:73376-86058 GCA_013397075.1 Rhabdornis inornatus
GCCCGCGCGGCACGGCGGGATGTGCCCACACTTAACATGGCAGCCCCGGCGTCACGCCAGCCGGCCAGTGAGGACGGGCGGGGCCGCCATATTGGGTGAGGGCAAGTAACGCGCAGTGCTCCGGGGAGGGGCGGGGCGGCCATCTTTGATCAGGGCGGGGGGCGCCATCGTGGCTGAGGGCACGGGTGACCTGGGGACGCTGCGGCAATTTGGGCGCGTCCTGTGGGCGGCGGGGACAGAGAACCCTGAGGGCAGAGGACAGAGTCCTGAAAACGGGGGACAGCGCCGTGGCAGGGTCGTGAAAGTCGAGGCGCCCTGGAGGGAGACCTCAGGGACGCGTCCCAAAATGTCCCCTTGGGGCGTGGGGGCCGCAGCAGAGGGGACGGACAGACAGATGGCCGAGCCCGCGCCCGGGGTGTGAGGGCTCTGCAGTGCCGGGTCCCTGCAGGCCGTGTCAGCGCAGCCAGAAATCCCTGCCGGGCTGCTCGGCACCTGGGGATCCATGTCCCATAAGTCAGTTCCGTCTGCGTCCCGAATCCTGCCACAAAAATCCTCTTAATCATCGTCCCGAGGCAGATCTGCTCTTCCCTCACCTACCAAGGACGTTTGTCACCGTGACACAGCGCTTAGGTTGATACCCGAGATGTCTGATCTAAAAGCTTTACAGACACCGTGTGAAGACTGTGATGATAAATTGTGGTTTGTGTGTGAGGAGCTGAGGCGCAGAGCCGGGGGACAGCGGTGCCATCCCCGTGTCACCCCGATCCGTGCAGTGTCGCCCCTGTGCCTGGAGCTGTCCTGCCCTCGCTGCCTGAGCCATGCCCAAGCCGTGTCATTAACAACCATTGCGGGAGTTCCTGCTCCGTCTTTCATCCCAGCATTCCAAAGCTCTTTACAAACACTCGGTAATTAAGACTCATAAATTGTAAATAACATAAAAGGTACGTGGGGATGTTCCAGGGATGGAGCCGTCTCCTGGGCGGGATGGTGCCGCTGATCAACACCCTGTAGCAACTGCATTTTCTCTTTTGATATTATTTTTGTTAACTGGTGCTCTTTGATACAGTTTTGTACACATGCCCAGAGGCTGGCTGGAGCATAATGAACTATTCTATATGGTTTCTGCATAATGAATGGAATTATTTAATTGGCACATAACCTCAGAGACTGCTAATAGACTAAAACATTCAGAAGATGAGCAAATTGGAAAGAATGGGATGACTCAGGGAACACTAAATTAACATCTTCTGCCAAAAATTTTGCACCCAGTTCTCTTGGGTTTCAGGGTGTACATGGGAGTTGAACAAGGATGCAATGATTTACACAAGAGTTTGACATTAATTACCTTCCCTGGACTGAAATTTTCTCTCGTTTTTGGGAATTCAGAAGGGCTGGAGCTCCAATGCAGAGTTGCTCATTCAGCCTTGGATCTGGATCTGAACTGGAAGCGTGAGTGACAGCAGGTGTTGGAGTCTTTAACAGAACATGACAGTTTAATTATCTGAGCAATCAGTTAAATATGACTTCAGGACATGGGTTGGCCAATGCCAGAGAAGCTGAGGGACTCCTCCCCTAAATTAAAATATTCAAATTTAAAAAAAAGCTTCTCATTGCTTAATTTTTTTCTCTCTACAGCTAGAAAAATAAGTAAACTTTAATATTTGGAAATATCTGAATGGAATGATCATGTTTGGACAGATATAATAATGCAGAATTTTTTGTTGCCTTTGATAATTAATCACAGAACACTGCTCTGCTCAATTACAGCACAAAACCACAAATGTAACACATGCTAAAGGCCATTCCCATTTCTCCCATCTTTGGGGCAGTCCATTTATTCCCATGATGTTGGGATTCTCATATATAGAATTCTCACTACTTTGGGTATACAAATACCAAAAATTATATGAGTAAGGATTTTAACAGCTGAGATCTTATTCTGGAATAAATAATAATGTCCTAAACATACCAGGAATCAAAGATGTCTTTGCACAGAAACTTACAGAGCCTTCAATTAGAGACTTGTAGGTTTCTCCTTTTTTTTTTTTTTTTTTTTTTTAATGGGAAAACAAGTGTCTGCATGCACACACAAGATTCCTGGCAAATTTGGCTGTGGCTGACCTCAGTCCATGAACCCTCATGGGAACGAGAGTACCTGTGCTGAGCATTTCAAAGAAGGGAATTCTCCCACGTCCCAGCCTGGCAAAAATTATCTGTTTTTATTGAAACATTGCAATCCCTCCCTGTCTCCTTCCACTGAGCACATTCCCAGGGAGGGAGGTTTGTTCCTCCTGGGCACAAGCAAGGGGTGAGGAGTCTCTGCCTGACTCTCAGTGGATGAGTTAAAACTTGAGGTTTGAAGTGTAAATTTGGGGTAAAAGGTTAAAAAAAAAAAAAAGGTTCACTCCCAGCAGGAAGAGCTGTGTTGGTGACCTGCGGCTGCAGATGTGCTGGACAGCAGAGCTCTGGGAAGCAGCACTGAGCAGGAGAAAGCAGAAAATCCCCGACTCCAGGTCCTGAGCTCCTGAGCTATTCCCAGCCCTGCCGCGCGCTGCTCCTGCAGGAGCGGAGCCTTTTCTGCAGGGCTTCGGAGCCGCTCCGGAATTATTCTGAATTAGTGACAGCAAACGGGCTCGCTGGCACCGCCACTCTGCCCAGATGGCATCGCCAGCGCTGAGGGACTCACCTCACACGACCTTTCTCCAATCCACAGTGTTTTCCCCAAGTTCTTGGCCATTCTGTGGAATCATAAATACTTGAAAAATAGTAATCTAGTTTAACACCTTCTTCTGTTTCCCCGTTCTTCTTTTTTCCTCGCCTTTTGCTTTTCTAGATGCCTCAAGGAGCATAAGAAGCGATGCAGCACATGACAGCAGTCGGGTGTTTCTTCAAAACAGGGATATGGGGGAAAAAACAGCGCTGGGTGTGATTTTGTCCCTTCAGAACTTTCCTGAAGCCGCAGGACGAGCAGCGTCCGCGGCATTTCTAAAAGCGGGACACGGACCCAGCCCCATGAAGCCCAAACGCTGCATCCATCCAGAAGCGCAGCGCGCTGCCGGAGGCTTTGAGCCGAGCTGCAGGAGCGGATGATTTCCCATCGCTGCACAGCACTCCGGGCGCACACCAGGAGATGGTGCCAAGCCCCCGGCTTCTGTGCCGGGATCCGCACGGGCTTCCCAGGACTGGGAGCCCTCCCAAGAGCTGCGCTTAAAACACCAACCAATGCACCCTGGATCTAAAGGAAAACCTCTTCTTTTTTTCCTCTCCAAAAGCTGCCCAAATGTCTTTAACTGTTTCAGCGCTATCGGCAGTAAGTACCCGAAACCCGCCTGAGGACATTAGCGCAGGGTAAAGATATTTTTTGCTGTATTTAAAAAAGGATCTGATTCTTTATGCGGCTGATGGACAGTGGGACCGCTCGGGGGAAGAGCTGAGCTCCTAGAGATCGAGAAAATCCGTAAAATCTGCCAGGCACAAACATAAGACATCAGTCCGTGCTGCACAGGCACCGTGAGGTTTAGCAGGAATAAAACCTGATCCATGAAGTTTTTAGAATGACTGTTATAAAAATCCATCTGCACTGGGAGGCGCAGCTTTTACACCTCAAGTAAACGCAGGCTCCCGGGCAGCCGCTCTGCCTACAACACCTTGGAGAAACCTGCGAGATTAGAGGGAAACACTGCCCGAGCCCGAGACCTCCCTGGCACGGCGGGTTTAAATCCCCCGCGCTGAGAATTCCCCGCAGCCCGCGCCCCGCACGCGTGTCCCCGTCCGGGAGAGCTGCAGGAGCGGAGCCGCAGCATCGCGGCTGCGGGCACAGAGGGAGGGTTAAAAAAAACGCCCATAATTAACCGCAGGGATAACCCGACTCTTTCGGGGCCGCCGAGCAGCCTGCAGCGGGCAGAGACACGGCGTGAAACCCCCCAAAAACCGTGCGCGCAGGTGACCCCGCTGCCCCCGGCCCGGATTCCCCCCGCCCGCCGCGGGTGTCGCAACCGCGCCCGTGCTCAGCCGCGCCCCGCGGGGGGGGCGGCGCAGGGAGCGCGCAGAGAACGCGCAGGGAGCGCGCANCCGGCCTGGCTGCTGCCGCCCGGCCGCGCCGCCGCCGGTTTCGGCTTGCTCTGGCGCTGCTCCGGGCCGCCCCGCGGCTGCCACGGCTCCGCCGGCCCCGGCGGCTTCGGAGACATCCCATCCGGTTCCTGGCAGGTGAGCGCCTCCCCGCCGCGGCACCCCCCACCGCCTCTCCCGGGCTGCTGTGTGTCCCCTGTCAGCTTCCCGACATCCCGCCTGCCCTTCCCTGGACTCCCCGGCATCTCCCGGCACCTCCCCGACATCACCCGTGTCTGCTTCTGGCTCTCCGGCATCCCTCATCACCTCCCCGGCATTTGCCCTGCCTGCTTCGAGCTCCCCGGCATCCCCCATCCCTTCTCCTGCATCCCCCTCGCCGGCTTTGGGCTCCCCGGCGTCACCCCGTCACCTCCTGGCTTCCCCCCAGACCCGCTCCAGGCTCTCCAGTATCTCTCTGTCCTCCTCAATTCCCTAAGGTCCTCCCGTAATCACCCAAGCGTCCCTTGTCCTGTCTTCCAGACCGGCTCCAGCATCCCTTTCCTGCCCAGAGCATCCCCCGCATCCCCCGTGCTGCCCTGGAGCATCCTCTGCATCTCCCCGTGCTCTCTCCGGCATCCCTTTCATCCTCTGCATCCCACCCGTCCTGCCTCTGAGCATCTCGTCGGCATCCCTTGGGTATCCCGTGGTCCCTGTGGGGTCACATCCCTCTTTGGGATGCTTGGCTGTTCTCGGGCTGCTGCATGGGACCCCTGTGACAGCGTGGCCGTGGTGCAGGTCCCGGCAGTGTCCCCGGCAGTGCCGCGGGGCTGGCCCGGCCACCCTGCCGTGCCCGGGCAGGCTCCTGCTGGCTGTGCGGGAGGGACTCAGGGGAGGTTTCTGGAGAGGTTTCTATGCTGAGCATCACCCGCCGGCTGAGTTTGCTGCGCAGGAGAGAGCAGGGAGGTGGCTGAACCTGCTGCTCCTGGGACACGTGGATCCAGAAATCGAGCCTGGATGGGCGGGACCGTGGCTGTCCCCCTGTCCGGCCACCCGGGGTGATGTCCTTGCCAGGTTTTGGGAAGGAAGGAGGCCCAGACCCCCCCGCTCGCCCCATGGGGTCCGGGGTTGCCGTAGTGTCCCGGGGTGACAAAGAGCCGCCCGTCACGCTGGGTGTGTGCAGGGACCGCACAAAGCCCGGCCCCGCCATCCCGCTTGCCCCTGCCCCTTTCTCCCTTCTCTGCCTTCATTTTCAGCTTCTTACCCCGAGGCTGTGAGTGTGAAATCCCTGCCTCTGCTCGGAACACACGAGCTTGGACCCGCTCCAGGTCACAGAGTGGCAGGATCCCCAAACCAGGATCCCCGGCAGGTCGTGGCTGTGCCGGCCACAAAGGGTGTCAGCAGCTGGATTTCTCAGCCTGCCATGGAGCTGCGCTGTTATCTCTCCCAGGACACCAGGTCTTCGTGTGATTGTTTAAATCCCATCACGGTCCTTAAAATTGCCATTAGAGACAAATATTGTGAATTGCAAAGAAAAGAACCAGCTGTATAAACTCCTTCCTATTTATATAAAAAGGTGCAAAAATGCTCTTGTTTCCATGGGCTGGCCTTTGTTCAGATGTTTTTGCAAATATGATGCAGATAAACACTTCCAAGTAATAACAAACTTTAAAGATAAGAACGAAGCTCAGCAGTGACTCATTTGAACAAGCTTCAGCCTCTGAAAACACTGAGAACATAATGTAGCACGAAGTGTCTGAGTTCCTGAGCTTGGGCTGAGGAAGACACGAATAATCACAGCATTGAGGGGACTTTGCGGGGCATTTTGGCGACATGTCCGCGTCACCTTTATTAATACCACCCAAATAATTAATAAACAACAACCAGTGCAGGCTCTTTCAGAAGGCAGTGCTCCCTTACCGGCTTTCTGCCATGATGAGGGGGAGAATACCTGTTGTGATGGTTATTTGATGGGCTGGAATATAATAAAATAGTCCTGACAGCTTTGCTGAGGCAGGCGACAGCTTTGGCTTTCTTGCATGAGCAGCCCCGGAGCCCGCACGCCTCGGTGCTCAGCACGGGGGGAGCCGAGTGCTGGGAACCCTGTCCACGACTTCAAGCAGGAGATTTCTCTCCGCTTTGGAGAGATGGGAAAGTCGTGGCTCTTTTTTCTCTGCTTTCAGAGCCGTGACGTTCATTTCCGATCTTTCCGGCGATCTGATGGGCAGCTCTCTCTTTAAATGAAAGCCGAACGCGGACAGGAATCTGGGAGCTCCTGAACAGAGCCTGCAGCGTTTGCTGAAGTGGAGTTTGCTGGCAGCAGGGTGGGAGTTGGGGCTGCCGGGGGCAAAGGGACCTAGAGCTGATGTGGGGCTCAGGAGCTCTTCCAGAGTGGAGCTGGTGGCACATCTGGCGTTGCTGAGCACATCTGGGGATGCTGAGCACACCTGGGGAGGATGTTGAGCACACCTGGGGAGGATGTTGAGCACATCTGGGGATGCTGAGCACTCCTTGGGAGGATGCTGAGCACATCTGGGGAGGATGTTGAGCACATCTGGGGAGGATGCTGAGCACTCCTTGGGAGGATGGTGAGCACACCTGGGGAGGATGCTGAGCACATCTGGGGATGCTGAGCACTCCTTGGGAGGATGCTGAGCACTCCTTGGGAAGATGCTGAGCATACCTGGGGAGGATGCTGAGCACACCTGGGGAGGATGCTGAGCATATCTGGGGAGGATGCCCACCCGCAGCGGGGATGCCCATCCCTGGGGAACAATGTTCTTTTTGTTTCCTGCGGCGTGCGGGCTCGCTGCTGTTCCTGTGTTTCCCCGCTCCAATGTGCCGATTTGTTGAAGGGGTGGGGGAGCGTTCAGTCCTGCAAATGATCGTTAATGCCAGTTGTGTGTGCACTTGGGGGATTATGTTAATCATGCTACAAATGATGCTTTGAATCATGTCTGGAGGTTAATTAACATGCCTTTCTTCTCTTAAGAGGGCCTTCTTGTCTGCTTAGAGTTGCTGGCTTTTTTTCTGCTTCCTTTCATAATTACTTTGCAGCTCTCTAATACCATGGGTGCCTTTAATTTAACTCTGTCAGTGCTGCTGGGGCTTTGCACTGAGCTCAGCATCATGATGTTTATTTGGTGGGATGGAATATAATAAAATATCCCTGATGGCCACGGATGTTGTGGACAGATTGAGACCTTGCAGGAGCTGATGGAAACTGGAGAGGATTTGGCTGGAGCCAGAGAGGAGAAAGGATGGTGATGGTGATATTGCCCAGCCAATTTGTGAGCGAAGCCCTTAGGATCTGTTGTGGGATCACTTGGAGCTGTGAGGGCTGGAGAGGGACATCCCAAGATATGCAGGTGCCCTGGGGAGAGAGGACTGCTCTTGGGAGGCCAAATGGAAAAAAACAGGAAAAACTTTTGAGTTCTGAGTGGTTTCATTGCATCTCACGACTTTTCTTTTTCCTGGTACCAGATCACTGAGTATGTGCAAAGTAGTGCTTCATCCTCAGCTAATTTATTTTCTCTTTCAGTGGGAGCATTTGGCTCATGGGTTCTTGTCTCAGTGCTGCACTTCAGAAGCTACTGCTGCCACATTTCAAATTTCTATTTTTATTTTTCCAGATAGTCTCCAATTATTTTCAGGCTTTGCCAAGCATGTAATCTAAAATAACAAAGAAGCTGATCAGCCCATGATATTCAGGTTAAAACCACATGGACTATTTGCCTATGGAGCCAGTGATGCCATGCTGGAGCAGAACCCAAAATAACCTGCTCAGGACAGGGGGGAGGCTTTACCCAACCCCAGCAGTTCATTGAGTGGGTGTTTCCTGGGTTTTAAAGCAGGACTTGAAAAGATTCAGCATAGCTTAGTGAAAATGTACAATAAACCTGCTTACCCTTTTATTAAATCTCCATTGCTGGTTTCTCACTGCATCGGTTCAGCCCTGGCTCCCCGATGTCATCTGGGGTTTGCCCACTGAGGGCAGGTTTGCAGAGTGGTTACACAGCAGCCCCCATCCCAGTGAAAAAGCACGTGGGGTGTTCACGGAGATGGGAAGGAATCTGTCACTCAGTGGAAAATCTGTCACTGCTCTTCTAGCACAGGCTCTGGAATTAGGGAGAGATGCAGTGTGATCCGAGCAGGGACTCGTGGGTGTGCTGGCTCTCAGGCAGAGTCTGCTCTGCCTCCAGAGTCGTGTATCAGGCCAGCACATTAACTTGGGATTATCAGGAAATCAACTTTTAGCTCCTCATCCTAAGAACTTCCCAGGAGACCAGACTCTGTCTGCCAGTCCATTTCATTTCTAATTTCACTTACACAACCTTGGCAAGAGTTGTAAGCTCTAAGTGTAAGGAATTCTTGACATCACCACTTTTGTGCACATTACCCCAGAGCAGACTTTATCTGCTTTCATCAGCCACCCAGAGTTTTCTGACCTACATTAACAGGACTGAAAATACCTGGTGTTGGGGAAACCTGTAATTCCTGGGCTGTGGCCCCACATTTCAGCGCCCAAGTCACAAACCACCACCGGGACTCACTGAGCTGCTCTCAGCTAAGCTGGGCTCAAAGGGGTGCTGAGACAGGACCAGCTTAAGGGTGGGCTGTGGGAGGTCAAGTTGATTGAAAATGCAGCCAGGCTGCTCCCAGGATTAGTTCTGTCCGCTGCTCTCAGAGGGAGAGGGGAGCTGCTTTGCTTGAACAAAGCAGCGGTGTCAGCCCTGGGGCTGCAGGCAGCAGCAGCCGAGCTGTGGCCACTCCTGACAGCGATGCTCAGTCAGGTCACACAGGGTCACCTGCCCACACACCTGCTCCTCAAAGAGGAGAACCCTGAAATCCTCAAATCCTGAACCCTGCACCTCGGCAAGGGCATCCTCTGGGCACACCAGAGGCGTCTGGCGGTGAGCGCTGCCTTTCCCTGCTGCAGGGCCCAGAGCAGTGCCTGGCACAGGCTGGCAGGGACATTTTGGCAGTGGGACATTCCCTCCACCCTCCTGAGGCTGCAAATCCCACTCTGTCCGGGCTCCTCCTCTGCCTTTGTGAGGAAAAGCCAGATGGGCGAGCTGTGCGACCCGCGGGGCATTCCCTGGCCACGGCGATGAGCCCGGCTCGGCTGCCAGCGCCAGGAAAGGGCTTATCCCAGGGAAGGATAATGACAGAGTGAGGGCTGATCGGGTACCCAGCACAGTGCACTGCTTGCTGCCTAATTAAAATTTCATTAAGTTGGTTCGAATCCCTTGATGGAGGTCACAGGCACACCATTGATGTGCTAATGTCTTACTTTTCCCCTTTTTTCTGTCTTTCACTACTATCCATCATCCTCTTAGATAAAGCAGTGCCATTAGGAACTGCTTTCCAGCATCCTCAGATGCAATGGCACCGAAAGAGAGACAGCCATAATTCATCAGACATATTATCTGTCTCTTATTTTCTCTCTAATTAAAAAAATGCCTTCCTCCCCCCACTTGAATCAGTTCGGGCATTAACCCCTCTGGTGTTCTGTTGAACATGCTGGTGAGCTGGGAATTGGAAAAGTTGCCTGGAAGGCCAGGACTGGCTGAGCTTTCGTTTTAGTGGAACTTTGTGCAAAAGCAGCTAAATCTGGGCTGGGGGGAGATACTCCCTGTGCATGTTGTGGTGTGGGCAGATCCCCACCCACCAAATCCTGCATTTGAAGGGGAAGAAATGAAGGCTGGAGCCTCTTCTGCATCAGGGGACTGGGACATCAGCCACGTCCCTGGTGGCAGCACAGCTGGAGCTCCTGCTTTGGGGACCGGGTCACAGCGGGCACTTCCAGCTCTCCTGGGCAGGGATGGCATTTGCTGGGAGCAGGATGCAGAGGGAAGATCAAACAGGCAGGAGATGTCTCAGATGGCGCCCAAAGGAAGGGAATTGCCGGCGAGGAGAAGCCGAGGGTGTGTGGGATCCTCTTCCTGGCCGTCGCTTTAATGCCGCCCAGATGGCGAATGTTTGTTTCTGTGCCTGGTGTGGGGGAAATACGAGCGAGCTGCGAGGCTCCATCCGCCCACCCCGGCACGCAGCGCCTCCCAGGTGGAGATTCCCGGCTTTTGCCGAGATCCCGGCGCCTCTGCTCCAGGAGAAGGAGGAGAAGGAGGAGAAGGAGGAGGAGAAGGAGCAGAAGGAGCAGAAGGAGGAGGAGAAGGAGGAGAAGGCTCCTGCCTGCACCTGCATCGCCCTCCTGGGTGCTGCCAACCCTCCTGCAAACCCCAAAGCTCATCCCCCCACTCAGCACCTCCATCCGGCACTGATCTGGTTTTTTAACAAGGTTAAAATCTCGGTTTCTACCTCTGCAGGTGCAGCACTACTCGGTTTAACCCCAAAACGTATTCCCATAAGGAATGTTCGATCACACAGAGCTCTGGTAGGGAAGGGTTGCATTTAAATATGAAAATGGTTGGATTAATTTTACCACCTCTTCTCTTACAGTTGACTTTACAGTTTTTCTCCAGCTCATTTGGGGTTTCTTAGATATTTTCTGTCAACAGATACCCCCAAAAAGCCAGACACACTGTGACTTTCACTTTCTTTTTCTCACTAGCCTGGGCTTTATTTCCCAGTTATTTAGGGTGTTTGTTTTCTGCCCCCATTTCCAAAGATGCTGGAGCATCTGAGCAGGGCTGGAACACCCCAGCAGTCTGTAACCTTGCCCTCAGCCTGCTGCTCTGGGTACCACAGGCCCCATCCAGGGTGGCAGCTGTTGGGGGTGGTCAAGTGCCAGTTAATAAATTGCATTAATAAACTAATGTGCATCATGACCCAGTTCATAGTGATGGCAGAAGCTTTGCCAGGTTGGTTTATCTCTGCTGAAACAAACACCAGGTACTGTTTCTCAGCACTAAAAACTGGACTGGAGAGTTTATTTTCCTTTCCTCTTTCCTGCTTTAATGCTGGCTTTCAAAGATGAGTTAACTTTTTAAAAGTTTTCATTAGGGATATTAAGGAATTCTTCCCAGGGCAGCTATTATGTGACATTTTAATTTTGATTTTTCTGGTGAATGAAACAACATCTTCAGCAGATTTATTGCTAAGTGAATGGCCCAGCCATGGCATGTGTCAGGCCTGTAAAACACTAAAATAACGGGCAGGGGATTGTTGTTAATCGGAATTTATTATGCTACATAAAGGCATATTTACAGTCCCACCAGGGGCCGATTAATTTGTTTGGGGATAAACAATTAATCTCCCTGGGAGTGGGAGCAGAAAATCTGACACAGTTTTATGTCTTTTCCCAGCGTGGCAGAGGCAGGATTGCTCACAGCCTCCCTGGGGGCATTTCCCTGGCACTGCCAGGGGTCAGCAGTGCCCAGGGCTGGGCAGCCCTGGCAGGGTTTGCACTGGGAGCTGGGCTCTGTACTGGGATAAATGGTTTTTTTCCTGCCCTGCCTGAGCTGGGCTCTCACAGGCAGCCTCCTGCATCCCTGTTATTCCTCCCCACCCTGTCTATTTTTGGGTTTCAGGCTTTGCATCTGTTTCCTGCATCCTCTCCTTTCTGCTCAAGATGCAACAGGCACAAACAGGGAGGAGAGAGGGAGGTACTGCACAGTGGGAAGGAGAGAATTTCAGCTGCTGTTCTTTGGTACATTTGCTCCATGGACTTCTTCAAACTTAAGCCTTACCATTTCTCTTTGAAAGCAGCTTTTTGATCTTTGCAGGAGCAACTCCAGTACAGGGCAGGAACACTTGGGATAATTCCCAGCTGAGGCCCTGGAAAGGTTATGACAAAACAAGATTTCTGGTTTCCAAGAGCATATGCAGTGTTTTGGCAGGTAATGTCAGCACACACCCAGCAGAATGTGGGAGCCAGGCAGAGAGCAGTGGTGTGCCCTTTGCTGCTGTCACCTATTTTTGGGGCAGATGTGCCCCTGCCACCCCTTCTGTCTCCAAGAGCTGCCTGGCAGCTGTTCAGTGGCTCAGCATTCCTGGCCCACGGGGCAGAATCCAAACCTCACATTTACCTCCACCACATGAATTTTCTCACATTTATTCCCTTTGCCAAGGCCTGGCTGGATTTGGTGGGGTTTTGGCCACCCCTGTGCACATCAGAATGCTGCCAGCCCTGAGACCCCTCAGTCTTGTTGCCAAGCCCTGATGGCAGCTCCCAAACCAGACCAGCTCTTCTGCCAGTTTAACACTCACCTGCACCCATCCTGTTTGTGCCCTTTTCCTGTCACTTTGTCCTGAAAAAGACCTTCCCACTCCTCCATAGGGATTAACAGTCTGAACAGCTCATCAGCTGTTTCCAGCAGGAGCTGTGAGTTTTTAGGGGATTTGAGCTACCACAATTAAGGAGAACCTAGATCATTAAAAATAATATGCTTCACACAAGAGAGAAACAGCCTGCTTCACAAGACCCCTTTCTGCTGAAAAATTCATTGCTCTAAATAATTAATGGTCCTTGCAAAGGAGGATGGTTTTGCCGGGCGGAAGGTGAAATGCAGACGCCAGGCAGAATAATCCTTTTTTTTTGTTCTGAATCCAGATTTCCTGGCCATGCTGCTGCCCTGGAAGCAGTGGGGGAGCAGGGCTGTAGCAGCTTTCCCCATGGGGCCCCAGGCTGGGAGAGTGTCTGTGCAATGGGGTCATCCACCCATCCCATCCCATCCCA
>VWZS01009260.1:6034-54278 GCA_013397075.1 Rhabdornis inornatus
TCAGGATCTTAATCATTTTTTCCTAGGGGCCATTTTGTATGAAACACTGATGGTTGCTTTATAAATGACCTTCACGGCTTTAAAAGAATATTCCCATAAAATACCCAGCCCACAAATTCCTGACAGAGTCTGAGAGTGTTCTTGAAACATACCCATAAGACAGACCTGCAAGTTCTTTGTGGTGGGAAAGCAATATTTTCTTTTACAACACCACAGTGGAAGTAGAAGGACAGTTTTACCTCTTGGGCTCAGGGCCTTGAATTCATGTGCCTTCTTTCCTGGGAGATAATTCTAACTATTGTGTTATTGGGTATTCGTGGGTAGATATTCTTAGAGTTTCTTTCTTGAAGTTATTCCACTTTGCAAGATAAAATGAAATATTCATCAAGCCAGACAGAAAGAATGAATAAGCAAGATCCTTTTGTCTTTTGGGTTGGGTAGTCATGTGGGAGATGAACACATGGGTTCTGGTCTCTGCTCCAATAAATACTTAATACATATCAATGTATAACTCTGGGAGCAAGTCCTTCACACAAGACAGGCAGAGACATGCGTGTTTTGTGAATCTCAGGAGGATTTAAACATAAAATAGATATCTCATTCTGTCAAGACCAGAGTTTTTGGCATGCTCAGAGCAGAACTTGAGATACCAAGGGAACTTCTCTGTCAGAAATACTCATGAGTTTGCAGTGCAGCAGCTTTGAAAACCTGAACTTTAAAATTAAAATCTGAAGATTTTTATGGACTTAATTATAGGTGTTTTCATTTTTCTGCTGTTTTTATTAAATTTATTTTCTCATAAGACATATAAGTTTGTGTTGGATTCAAGAGCTGAACTTCCAGCTGTTGAGCAAAACCATGGCAGAATGCACAACCAGCTTCCCTACTTAGGTGTCCAAAGCATATAACTGTAAGGAGGAACAATTACATTATTATATTATGACAAGCAATTTCCCCTGTTCCACTGTCTAGGAAGTCCCCATTACAGTCAGAGATGGAATCTGCCTGCACAGTTGAATGTCCAGGGCTTTGCTGTTGTAGCTACAGCCATGCACATGTGAGATGATGGCCAATTGCCTCTCTGTTTGCAGGAGATATTTAATGTTTTTGCTACCTAACATCACAGAAGGTCAGCAGGGAGATGGATGGTGATAAACTAACAAGCAAAATTGTTCTAACAAAGCATCTGTGAGCAACTGCTTGATCAAAATGACAGACATCAATCAGAATAATAACTTCAAATATGAGATTTTCAATTAGCGAGGGAACATAAATAAATGCGTCTGGAAAATAAGCATAAGGGATTTGGGAAGGAGACAGCACATACATAACAAAAGAAAGAGAGAGGCAGCAGGAAGAGAAACGGACTGATATACACAAAGATATGTGCACAGAAGCAGACTTACAAACAGGTCTGCTGGGAGATGCACAGATAAACAGAAGTATTACAAATATTGTCTCTGGCTTGCATGCAGGAAATTCTTGCTAGAGTTTTGCAAAGATCTTAAACTGCACTTTGCATTTTAAGCTAAAAAAAATAATAATAAAAAATACACATTCTTCTTTATACTCTCTTCACTTCCAAAATTTTCTCTAATGCAAAACTCTTTGTAGGACATATTTGGCACTGATAAGGCTGCGCCTTGAATATGGTTTTCAATTTTGGTCCATCACAACAAAAAAATACAGAGGTGCTGGAGCATATCAGAGAAGGGTAATGGAGCAGGAAGAGGCTCTGGAGCACCAGTCTGTTGATGAGTGGCTGAGGGACCTGGGAAGGGGCTCAGCCTGGAGAAAAGGAGGCTCAGGGGGGACCTTGTGGCTCTGCGCAACTCCCTGACAGAAGGGGACAGCCGAGGGGGATTTGGGATCTTATCCCAGGGAACAGGGACAGGAGAGGACAGAACCTCAAGCTCTGCCAGACTAGGTTCAGGTTGGGTTGTAAAAAGTTTTTTTTTCAGTGAGAGGGTGGACAGGCTCTGTAACAGGCTGCCCATGGATGTATTGGAATTGTCATCCCCAGAAGTATTCAAAAAACAAGTAAATGCAGCACTTGAGGATATTGCTAAATGAAAAATCTGTGATGCTGGGTTAATGGCTGGACTTGATCCTAGTGCTCTTTTCCTACCTTAATGATTCCATGATTCTATATGCTTAGCAGAAGTGTAATCACAACAATGAGTGTATTAAGACTGAGTGGCTCTTTAGTAATTTCCTTACTTCTGAGGCTGTCATTTGCATTAGTGCAAAATGCAGTCTGATCAAAATGACAACATTTTACTTCCGCTTTGCGCAGGATGGTGGGAAAAGAGGTCTCAAGTTGCATAGCTTCAAGGAAAATAAATAAAGACCACCTCCACCTCAGGAAAATCTTGATTTGCAGGTTGTTGAAAGGTGCAGCATATGCCAGGGAAGTTAAATAATGCACTCCCATCAGAGCTAATACAGTTGGACTGTGTACTAAGGTAGAAATTTTAGTCTAGTATGCCATGGTCATGGTAATGTCTCTATGAAAAAACTTTGAACCAGTGTGTGGGTCCTCAAGGATGCTGGTGAATAAGACATAGACTCTTCAAAACCTCCCTACTATCACCTTGTTTTGTATGGTTTCATAAGTTTCCAAAAGCTGAGTGTTCTTTTGAAACGTATCAATATACTTAGGGATGATTATAAAAGAGGTGAAATTCAAAAGCCTGGAAAAGAATACAGGAGAAAATTAGGTTTCTAGTTCCTGCTGAAAAAAAGTAACCAGACAAAAACATGCTAAACAAAACAATCCTTCCCCAAAAAACTCACAGAAGGACTCATTTAACAAGCTTCCTCGTATGATTCAGCCTTAATTATTCTTACTCTAGCAGTAGCATAATTTAAATATCATTTTAGAGAGGTGGGTAGGAGGGGAAAGGATCACTGTTATCTATTGTCAGCTTTTCAGAGAGAGGTAAGATTTCTTTGTGAAAGTGATACTTATTTCAGAAACAACAGGGTTGGTGTCCTGATTCAGACAAGGACACTCATTATTATGAATGTCTTAAAACAAAGATACATGAAATTTTTGACAGGTTTGGTGAAGAAGGAGTTCCTCTGTGTCTCATTCAGGGTTTGAACAGCTTTTAATATACAAAAGAAATTCTGATGGAGTTAAATTTAGACCACATATGTGCTACAGGTGACTCTATGCAAACTTTTATGTCATAAGCATCACTGAATACCAGTGCATTAATTAAAGGGCTTGGAAAACTAAAATGTTTTATGTTACAGGCCATTGGCAAAGTGAAGTAGACTGGGAAGAGGTGGTGAAAATGAAAATATCTGCATTTTATCTTATATCTGCTAAGCAACCATTTCTGCAGATTTAGCAGACTGAATAGAGAAAAATCCAAATCCTAGAATGAGGGACCTTGGACAGTGCAGAGGAGGTAAAGATATAAGGTCTGACAACTAAGAAATACACCCAGGAAAGCAAAAAATAGAGAGAAAGAAAGAGGTCTGCCAGCAGGACACTGCAAAAAAACATTTGAATAAAAGCAGTAAGTCATTAAAAGCTGTTGATAAAGAAAGAGGGCAAATTTAGATTATCCTCATCTGACACTGAGAAAAGGGAGGTTTAGATTAGGTACTGGGAAGAAATTTGTTACTCTGAGGGTGGTGAGGCTCTGGCACAGGTTGCCCAGAGAATCTGTGGCTGCCCCATCCCTGAAGTGTCCAAGGCCAAGTTGGATGGGGCTTGGAGTAACTTGGGATAGAGGAAGGTGTCCCTGTCCATAGGACAGGGTTGGAACCAAATGATCTTCAATGTCCCTTTCAACCCAAACCATTCTATGATTTTATGATCTGTTGAATGTCAGCTTGTATGAAATTAACTTCTACTGGTCAATCATGTAGTGGATAGGTCCACATAAAGTCAGTGAAACTACCAAAAATCCTGTCTGATAAGCAAACCCATCCTGTACCACAGAAACATACAGGTTTCAGATATATAACGTGTCACTTATCAATGCCCCACAGCCCTTACAAAGAAGTCAAAATGCAGCACTGTGACCAGATTTATGTATTTCGTTGTCATTGACTCATACAGTGTTGAGTGAATCTCCCATCATTTAAGAATTATGGACCTAATTTTTTCCGTGTTAATTCTTTTGGGTTCCCCTAATAGGTCAAAGAAAATATTTGGTCCACCATTTTGACTTATCTAGCTCTCTTTGTGATTATGGTTTTCCTTTCCCTGTGGTGGGATGCTCACCCTGTTTTATGCTAATTATCTGTCAAAGTGCCTCACAGCTCCAGAATTTGGTTTCCCCTTGAGCAACTCCCAAGTTTATTAGTTTGACCTTATCAAGCTTCTTTTAAGGCAGCTCTCAATGTCAGTCCAAAGTTACAACTGCCCTTCATTCTTATTTTCACAATTACAGCTTTTCCCGACTCCTCATTGTTAACCCTGAAGACTGTCTCTTACTTAAAGCATCTCTCAAAATCCTAGACACGTGGTATAGAAGGAAGTGAAAGGATGGAAACGTGGGGAAATCAGGACTTCTCTCTCACACACTTTACTCTTGGTTTCCTTCTGTCACTTACCTCAATCAGACACACCAATAAGTGTTTCCCCCCAAATATGGACTTGTGAATCTCAGAGGGAGAGCAATCAGTGGGCTGCACAATCACTCAGCTTGTGCTTTTTTTTCTTTGAAAGAAATTTCCTAACCCTTTCTCTGTTTTAACTGTAGCAACAACTGCTCTTGCAACAGAAACTGTGGGTGAAGAGCAATTTCCTGGATCTCAAGACTTCACCACAGTTCTTTGATAATGTTATTTATATATGTGCATATATGGGCATAAACACACACACATATAACAGCTGTGGCAGTATTGATGAAATGTATTGTGTCCAAATGGTCACACTATATTGGCTTGTCCTTTTTTTGCACATAATCTGTGTTAAAAAAAGAATATTAAGTGAAATCATCATGTCCTTTAATTGCACAAAACTTATTTGAGTAACATCCTCTACCTCAGGATAATGGTCTGAGTCTTCTGAATCATAACTGGCAGCATGGAAATCTCCACTTTTGTGCGCATTTTCTAGCCAACTCAGGAGCTTTCATCATGCCCTTCGTTTTTTTTTTTTTTTTTCACAGCCCCGCTGTACTCTGTTTTAAGGAGACCTTCTTCCTGTCCCATAACTCCTTGTTGCATAACACTGTGCTTTTCTAAGTTAGGGTGATCATTTCAAATAAATGTTTGGTTTTGTAACTTATCCTGAAAGCATCTCAGACGTTCCCTTTCATTGTATGTCCTTAGAAATATAGACATATAAATTAAAGAACTGATTTCTATATTCTCAAAGGAACTTTCCCTATTAGTCAGCTTTAGCCAGGCAATGCAGATTTATTCCTTTTCATCTCTCCTCATGACTCATTGCCTACAACTCCTTGATCATTTTGTTTACTTTGCTCTCAAATGTATCAAATTTTGTGCATCTTACATAGCTCTTTCTTTCTTTCTGTTCTCCATAACAATCTACAAAGTGGAAGGAGAACACTTTTACCTTCTCATACATTACTTTTATGTCTATATTTTGAGTTGTTTTGTCTTACTCTTCTTCCCCTTCCATCAAATTACTCCAATCCTCTCCAATGCTATTTCCCCTTCTGTTCAGTCATATCTCTCCCTTCATTTTCCTTCAAAAGCAAAATAATAGGGTCACCTACTACCAATGATTCTGTGGCATTAAACTGTAGACAAACATCCTACAGGCAAAATGGGTCCCAAGTGTCTAGAAATCAGCAGAAGACAGCAATGACCAAGAAGTTTTGTTTTCTTCTGGGCTTCAGCTTGATGGTCTACATTTATGATGATGGATACAAACTCCAGCGAGTTGAGATTTTCAAAGGCTAATGACCTGTCATATTTAGCAGCCGAGGTATGGCAGAGTTTCCTAGACTGTGAATTAATTCATTAAAAAAAAGGTGAAAGTTCAAGTTTTATGTGATAGCATTATAGCTCCTCCTTAATAAATGTATAATTAGATAACTATAGGAAGATTGTATATACAGCAGATACTAATCCATTTAATATGTTGACTGTCTATACTTAATTATGATAATCTCAATGTGCTGTTAAATAGACAAGCAGGACAAAATCCTCCCTTAGAGATTTATCAGTAGTGTTTTAAGAGCTGATATAATTTACCTATAATCCTTCACTAACTCATTAAAGTCCAGGCATAAGACTTTTTTTCTTTCTATTTTCAGTCCTAATCACTCCTTGTTTCCCTTTTGTCCTTCACATACTGACAGGTTGTGTTTCTCCAGGACAAAGGAAAAAAAAGTATATTGTTGACATTAATGAGTGATTTTCGTACATATCTAGGGTTGAAGAGTCTCTGATTTTGATGTGGAGTGCTAAAACAATGGCTTTTGTCTTCGTCTTCTTAGCTTCTATGAAAGTACCACGAGAGAAAAACCAAAATAACAAAAGTTAAAAAAAAAACCTTAAAAAGTTAGCCACCCATAGGAGAGCCATTACAATTCATAAATGAGGGTTACACACTCAATCTCTTTCTCTTTTTATGTATGAAGTGAAATAGATAGAACTCCCACACATTTTTTTCCTCCAGCCACTTTGAATATTGTTCACTCTTGTTGTCAGCTTTACCAGTGATAAAAGGTTTATTCCACATATTCCCAGGCGGTGGTAGTGCAAAAAAGTATACCTAATGTGACTGTCCAATGCATTGACATTCATATTTAGTCTTTAAAGTCAAGTCATTTCAGAGGAAAGGGGAGTACAATTTGCTATGTAATGCACTGAGACAATCCTATATCTCTGACTGTGTTTCATGACAGATCTTATAAAAGATCGTAAATTACTATCTGTTGAAATATATGAATTTAATGGATTTCATTAATGCACACACCTGCACATAAAAGATTTTGCAAGCCAGAAGATATGATCAGTCAAACAGCTTTAATAGTTATTAATTATAGTTGCTCACTATTTATTCCTCACCAATGTGGAAATGTTAAGGTATTTTAATAGCTGTGCTCTTGGATGGCATGCATAAAACAGGGAAACAGTCCTGTTCTCCTGTGCAATCAATCGGCCTGTTACCCAATGCTTCAAACCCTCTGCTAGGAATTTTCCGAGGCAGCACCCTTATTTTTCTCCATGTGCCTCAGAAAAACACAAATAGATTTCTGCACGAAGCTTTTTTGCTCTTCTGCTTCTGAGTCATTTAGGCTGAATCTAGAAATCTTCAGTTTGGATTTAACTTTGTAAAAGATTTCAGTATTTGTTTCAGCATTTATTACAGAATGGCTAAGGCTGAAAAGAACTTTTGGAGATCAGTTTTTCCAGTCCTAAGGCAGGGTAACTGAGAGCTGTTTCCACAGGATCGCGTCCGGTTGGATTTTGGGTATCTCCAGAGAAGGCTCCACAACCTCTCTGGACAGCCTTTTTTGATACTCTTATCACTCTCACGGCAAATAAGTTCACACTCAAATGAGATTTTCTGTGTTTCATTCTGTTCCCATTGCCTCTTTTCCTGGAGCCTGGCCCCATCCTTTGGACAGCCTCACTCACTCGACTTGACCAACACATACTCAGGAAGTTCCCTCTCAACCATCTCTTCTTGAAGTTCCTCAGCCTTTCTTTGCAGAGAGAGGCTGCAAATCCTTCACCATCTTGTAGCTCTCTTCTAGATCCACTCTAATAACTCCTTGTCTTTGTTGAGCTAGGGAGCCTGAGCCTGGACACAGCTGTCCAGATGTGACCCACCAGGACAGAGTGCAGAGGCAGGATCACCTCCCTTGGCCTGCTTTTTCACTTTTACAAATTCACCTCAGGATGCCACTGACCTTCTTGGCCCTCAAGGCACCCTGCTGGCTCATGGACAGCCTGTTGTCCACCAGAACACTCACTAGTCCTTCTCCACAGAGCTGCTTTCCAGCAGGTCACTCCCAGCCTGTGCTGGTGCCCAGGGTTGCTCCTTCCCAGGTGCAGGACCTGTACTTGCCTTTGCAGAACTTCATTAATTTCTTCTCTGTCCAGCTCTCCTTCCAGCCCAGGTCTTGCTGTCCAAGTTACATGAGATGCTTTAAAAAAATAAATCCATATTTTTTCTGCCTCATAAAATTATTTGTTCTGGTCCTAAAGCACAAAAGAAAAACAAACAAACAAAAAACACCTTCAAAACTAGGAGTAAAATCAATAAAAAGAACCCAAGTAGGACGAAGAATGTAGACTAAAAATTTACAAACCTGAGGTGTTACCACAACAGTGACAAATTCAATTAAAAATGCATCAAAAGTGCGGGATCAAGAACCCTATCAGCCAAACAAGGATGTACTGTAAAACATCCCAGTGAGTCTGGCCTCTGGAGTTTGAAATGAATGCTATGAGCCAAATGAATAAACTCATGCAGTCAGCTGAGAAAGATTTAAAGTACGCTCCTGCCTCATATTCTGTGATTACCTGTGACAAAACCAAACAGAATTTCACTGAGAGACAGTGTAGCTGCAGTAACAGCACATTGGTTCTTGGAAGAAAGGGATCTGCCCCTGAGTTCCAGCTTTGTTTTCTAAAGTGTAAAAGATATTATTTCAAGTACTAGTGATTTTTAAAGGGCTTTGAGATATATTGGCATAAAAAGAAAGATGTTGTTAGTAATTGCAGACCATGGAGTTTCTAGCCCCTTGGATGATCTATATTTTACTGAATTTTCCATGTTGTATATGAAAATACAAATATAAGGTAAAGAAAAATTTAAGCTTGAAGTAAAAACCCCTTTACTTTGTTCAAAAGCAACAATGATCCAAGTTAATGAAACAATAAAGCAATGCAACATATTACATATTGCATACATACCTGGCAAAAATAGACAGAGATTATTAAATCAGCACACCAGTTACTCTTCTATTGTCCATCTCCATACTCTAATGTGAGAGTATATATGAAGTAACAACCTCCACCTCCCAAGAACATAAATCTACTATGTGTTATAGATGGTGCTAAATTGTGAATGAAAGCACTTACTGAAACTATTATCCTAACTAACATTTGTTATTTTTACTGTGTCCTTGAATCCAAAATCCAAAATTGAATTATACATTACTCAGTTTGCTTGTGGTTCATTCTTTTGCTGGATTTTTTGTATGGGCTTTTTTTTTTTTTTTACTATATCTTTGCTAAATAAATAGAAGTTTAATATATTGTTGGATGTAGATATATTCCCATGCGATCTACTACTTATTAGTTGTTATCATAGTTATGTGCTTTTTGCTCTTTTATTCTGCTGTCTTAAAGAATGTTGATATTTGCATTTAACTGCTGACCCACATGGCATGTAGTGGAGGCAATGGCCACAATGTTGGCTTTCACCAAATTTGAGCTTTTGACTTATACCTTAGAGGCTGAACACCTACAACATTCCATTTCTTTATGAATTATTGCTCAGAACTTCTGAAATTAAGGAAGAAATAGACATTGCTGAACACAGTCAAAATGGGCATTTCCAAAATTAGAAATCACTTGGAAAATTCAAGCACCATTGTGCTGGCCAGCCTGAATTACTAACTTGTCAAAGGGCAAGGAGGTGGAAAGAAATGGGTCTTTTAGCTTCAGGGATTGCACTCATGACACTTGACCATTGAGAACATTAGCTATGGACAACAGCAATGGTGATAAAAGAAACACTTGACCCTTACTTATGGTTAGGACCCCTAACCAAAAATAAATTAGATTTTTTAAGGTGTTGGTGATTTTTACTTTTTTTTTTTTTTTTTTTTTAAGACTATTGAACTTTAAACAAGTACCTGCATGGCCTCTGTTAGGAAGCCTCTGAGTGTCTGGGCCTTTCAAAACTTTAAGAAGAGACTGATACAGAAACTTTAATAACATCAAGTCACAAAAAGTACCTGAGTAGATGGCTCAAAGGCCATTGTTAGAGCTAAAGTTAGCTATTCTGCAGCACCGCTATTCACCCTATGTCCTTGCTTCATAATGGTTGGTATAAAATGCTCCTTTCACTTGGAGTGGAGAGAATTTTTAACTCAGGAAAATACTGTTCACTGATGGAAAAGACAGGTTTTGCCCTACATTATTATATGTTATGTTATGTTATGTTATGTTATGTTATGTTATGTTATGTTATGTTATGTTATGTTCCATTACGTTATATGACATTACGCCATGCTAAATTTTAAGGTTTTTTTGCTGGGTTTTCTTTCTGAAGCCTCAGTAGAATTTGGTGTTCTAGTCCAAAAGAGATCTTGAGAGGTACTTGAAATGCAATTACATTTCAGTTAAATCAGATCTATTTATGGTTAAGTATAGCCTTTCACACTTTCCTCAGTGTCAGTCTGGATCTGTGACATTATTTCCTGACAATAGGAATGGTTTAGAAACAGAGCTGTATATCTCATTAATACTGAGAGGTGGAAACATCGCCTAAAGTACTCCTTATTCTGTCTATTTTGGAGATGAATTGATTGTGTCACTCTAGAGCAAGACTCTCCACATCATGGGAAGAATTTTATTCATCAGATCATGGAAGACTGTTACAAGGAGAAACCACAACAGTGAAAAGATCTGGCAGAATGGCAATATTTGCATGATATTTTAGCACAAACTACAAGATTGGCTGTACAATGAAAAGCTAAATAGATATGCATGGTGAGATTGTTCTTTTTTAAAAGTCAGCAATTCAACAGGTTATCAGTAGGGTTAAAAATACTTTCAAAAGAAATTATCTCAGTGCAAAATCTGCATTTGCTGATTTGTCCACCTTACCACTTTAAGTTGTCATTAGCAGCATATTTCTTCATTCTTCAGTAACAAATTTAAAAAAATCTACTCATCTTTTAAGAACAAAATTAGTCCAATTCTTTCAAAAGAGAATGTGGAGTTGATCCACAGATAACATAAACTGACATAGTCTTATTAAATGTAATTAATCTACTCCAATTATTATTATCTGAAGTTTAAGACTACCAATAGAAATAATGTTTTCCTTGATCTATTAAATGAAGAAGAAAAAATGTCTGTCTACGTGTCCAGCTGTCCAGCTATCTGCATAACACTCTACTTACGCAGACAAAGCTTTTTCATTAAATATTTGTTTAAAAGCTGTTGCATTTCTTGGCAAATTTTTTCATCCCCATGAATCCCACCCATTTTTAGACAACACTGTAAATAAACAAATATTTTCATTATGGAGGGCTGGGAAATGGGAGGAGATTGTGAAGGGAAGACGAAACAGGAAACCAGTCAGTATTTTATGTTCAAGTCTTAGTAAGAATATACTTTACTTTCTGATCAGCTTGTTGGTAGTACAGGGTTGAGAGTGATGAAAAAGAAAAAGGGTGGGAAAATTCTCCTTTACTGTCAAAGTATCTCTCTTCACTTAGCTTAACAAAGGAGAAAGTTTGTCATGGTTATTCAGAAACATTGTTGAAATTATTAATTTTCTTCTGGGGAATAGGGAGGGGAAAGAGAGAGTAGAGAAGCAGTAAACAAAATTATGCTTGACATAGGCAGTGGCATACCCACATATTGTTAACTGAACAGGTACAACACCGCGAAGAATCAGCACAAAAATTCTTTTTTATCTAAATCCCACATACATCCCTAAATTAGTTAAGAAAACACATCACTTAGATCTTAGCGCCCCCCCCATTCCTTTCTTACAGTATCCCTTACTTACAGTGCGAATAAATACTTTAATAGATTAGCTAAGATTGGAGCAGAGTGACAGATTATACTGGCTGCAGTCTGAGGTTGCTTAGGGGTTTGGCCACATAAATTATGCATAATGTCAGAACTTTATACACAACACTGGAAATTCCCTTGTTTTCCACATTTAGGCAAGAACACAGGGATATCCAACAGAAGGTTGATGTTATTGTTACTAATTTCATTGGAGGAAATTAGTGCATTGCATTAAAAAAGTCCATAGCTTGTGTTGGTTTGTGGCCCTGGCATGTAACCAACTCTAGGTGTCAGGAGCTTTGGACCAGATGACCTCAAGAGACACGTGCCAATCTCAACCTTTCAATGATCTATGAAAACGCAGCTCAGGATGCCTTTTTTTAACTCTTGCCAGTTGTTATTTTTGCCTTGTGCTGAAACTTGGAAGGATAGTGGCCCTTCTGGGAAGATGTTTTTACTTTTATATATTTTACATATTTATTTATGGTAAAGCAAGCTGGTTTTCAGTGCATGCCATTAGCAGGTGTGTTGGAAAAGCCCTTATTTCATTTGTAGAGTGATGAAGACAACCAGTCTTTAACAGTTTATTTTCAGTGGGAAAAAGTTTATGACATTAGATTTCTGTTTTATAATGCTCAGATTTATGACAGGCAGTAAAATCATAGAGTGAGTCTTAATGTAAGTGCTATTTAATGACACCAGAGTTACCAGGTATCATGTACTGTGGTGTTCACAAAGCTAACAGTTCAACTCTCAACAATGCCAGAAAATGCAGTGAAAACCAAGTTGTGAGATTTTCATAACTGTTTTGTAAGACACTGCTGTACGTATATTTTTCCACAGATAGGTTAAAAAAAGCAGCATGGTAACTCTATCAACAAAATAATACATTCTACCTGAAGTGCAGTTGCAATCCTTCAGTGTAAGGGTGGCCAAAATACTTCAACCCAAATTAATATAATAGAAGGTAAAGTCATTAGACCGTTCTCTGGACACATTTAAAGGAGAGAAAAGAGCTTCAGTTTCAATTCCAGCATGATGGATGCAGAAGCTTTCATAAAGTACATGTTTATATGCATTTATTTCAATACAAGATTAAAAACAAGTCTTAAGCCCTAAAGCTCCACAAAATCCTGGTTTCTACCAATTTCAGTTGCAATTAGCTGCTCGTATATTTATACAGTGCTCTTTAGAAGTATTTATCTGTTATATACTGACAGCTCTTCTAGCACTGAGAGGTTTGTCTGGTCTAGAAATCAATGAAAAAAAATCAGTAGTGGTGTGCTCAAGACTTTCTGAATCCTTATTGTAACATATGCCAGGAAATACATGCGAATGGATTACTGGATTTCTGTGCCCAGATCTGGTCGCTGCATGTGTCCAGTGGATAGTCAGTGATGCACCTACCTGGATCAGATCATGTTATACACTCTCCAAGGCTTGGACTATATATGTACATTTCATCTTGCACAATACTGAGCAGATGGAACTTGATTGTCAAAAGCCCTCAGCAGCCAATATGTTGAGTATTTTGTAAAGCTTTTCCTGTGGCTGAAAAGGGGAAAAAAAGGAGTAAAGAGAGTATTTTACTGCCTCAATTACAGTCCACTCTTAATGAGCTCCCATCTAGACAATGCACTGCCCAGTCTTTGAAAGGAAAACAAACAAACAAACAAACGAAAACCCAAAAAACCAACATAAACCACTTTTGTTTCTTTCTGGTTTATAAGATGTGCCAACAACCCAGTTAGGCACCATTTCTTCTTATGGACAATTTATATAAATAAAAATATAAAAATAGACATAGATGTCTATGTCAATGCATATGTATTTGTGTGTGCTTGTGTATGTACATATTCCATCTGTGTATATTTTTAAATATGCAAACAGAATCCTTTTTGCTCTCTTAGTACAATTTAGCAACAGCTTCCCATAGCAACAACTCAAAGATAAAGATTCTCGCATCAAAACAAACTGTACATCGAGGACACTGCTCACTGCTATGCCAGCACTACAGGTCTGATTTAAATCCACAGAATTAAGGAGTTTCCCAGTGCAAGTCTAACCTCAGCTCGCCAGGCTATGATATAGCCACACATATGGCAAATAGCATCATGTTTCTTTTTGACATAGAGAAATGAGTTACAGAGTGAATGGCAGGTTTGATGCCAAATTTCCTAACTTTTGTAGGTTTAAATTTCCCCCCAAATGTTAATATTATGGAAACTACTGCTTTGATATTTGAGGACACATCCAGTCCTTCTGGATGCAGTTTCATTTTGTTTCTCTTGGTTTGGGGAAATTTCTTCTCCTGAACGGTCAGTTGAATTGAACAGCCTAATAAAATAGAAAGACATTTCCTTCTGGCAGGACAGGTGGAAATTTTATGCTCCAGGACTGTTCAATAATGCTCTTTGGCTGCATTCATAAACACAGACACAGCAGCTAGCTATTAATGTAGACATGCAACATGGAAAATATAATTCATGACTCTCCACTCTTTCACATATACTCTTCATTAGAAGAAAATTCTTCAATATTATCAACACTACACAGTGCATAGTTTTTACCTCAACTTTCAGCCCCTAAAAAGAAATTAGGTTAAAGCCATGTTTCATCGTCTGAAACAAGCAAATGCAGGGCAGCACAGTTCCCAACACTGAAGTTCATAGCCAGTCCAAGAGAAGATACAACTTCACTTCAGTGATATTTGGTTTTTGATTTGTTTTTTTCAATCACACAGTTCCCACTTTTGCAGTAAAATTTCATTCCTGTCTAAGATACCATCTTCAGGTATTTTTTAGTTTTTTGCTTTGGTTTGGTTTGTTTTCTGTAATTGCAGTGATCATTTCCAGTGTTTGGTTTTTTGTTTGTTTGTTTTATCCTTTTATTGTTATTGTTTCTGTTTGTTCTAGTTGCTTTTAGAAGCTGAATGAATAATTTAGAACTGNTCAGAAATAACTACCTATTGGACCTTGATAATCTATTTATACTTGAGTACCTTATTTTCAGCTACTATTATGTTACAATTATACAGTAAGTATACAAATTAATTTCTTTCTTTTTTATTCAAATTCAGTACCTCTAATTAAAAAAAATAAAAAATTGGAATTAAGATTTTTGAGATTCATAATGTAAGCTTGATCTTAACTGAGACAAGGTTTTAGTTACCCAGATCCAGGAAATGGAGGTTGCAAGCCTTGCAGCATTTGTCTTATTCCTCCACAGTTTGAATTCCAAACTTTGTGGTTTTTATCTTTAAAGTCAGTGTCTCAGTTTACTCCCACGTGGATATTGATGGATTTGGATTTTTAAGACTAATTCAAACCTGATTCCCANTATACTCTTCATTAGAAGAAAATTCTTCAATATTATCAACACTACACAGTGCATAGTTTTTACCTCAACTTTCAGCCCCTAAAAAGAAATTAGGTTAAAGCCATGTTTCATCGTCTGAAACAAGCAAATGCAGGGCAGCACAGTTCCCAACACTGAAGTTCATAGCCAGTCCAAGAGAAGATACAACTTCACTTCAGTGATATTTGGTTTTTGATTTGTTTTTTTCAATCACACAGTTCCCACTTTTGCAGTAAAATTTCATTCCTGTCTAAGATACCATCTTCAGGTATTTTTTAGTTTTTTGCTTTGGTTTGGTTTGTTTTCTGTAATTGCAGTGATCATTTCCAGTGTTTGGTTTTTTGTTTGTTTGTTTTATCCTTTTATTGTTATTGTTTCTGTTTGTTCTAGTTGCTTTTAGAAGCTGAATGAATAATTTAGAACTGCAAAGTGCATTGATGGTTCAGTTCTTTGTTGGGACTGGGATATTCGAAAGGACGTGTACAAATAAGGTAAAATAACCTTTCCTCCTTTCAAAATCTCTCAGAAATACATCAAATATTTTCTCAGGAACATTAAAGAAATACATTCAAGACAAACAAAATCACAAGATTTTTATTTTCCTTCATTGAAAAAGTTAAATAATTGGCCTTAGACTACTTCATTTTCATTTCAATAAAAATTAAAAGTTTAGATCATATGAATAATATGGAAAAATTATATTGAAATGTTCCTCATAATGCCTTGTATTTCTTGTAATTTAAAAGTCTTTAAGTTATTTGAAGTAAAAAAGTTTCAGGAGACAATAGATTTCACATATGCATTTTAATGTATGTACATAAATTGTTTCCTGCTACAATCATTCCAGTGGCTTTAACTCTTTCCAAACAATAATCTAGCCTCCAAAAATATCTTGAAAAATACTTTCTTAAATATTAAAAAAAAAAAAAAACAACTGTTAAATCAGAAATAACTACCTATTGGACCTTGATAATCTATTTATACTTGAGTACCTTATTTTCAGCTACTATTATGTTACAATTATACAGTAAGTATACAAATTAATTTCTTTCTTTTTTATTCAAATTCAGTACCTCTAATTAAAAAAAATAAAAAATTGGAATTAAGATTTTTGAGATTCATAATGTAAGCTTGATCTTAACTGAGACAAGGTTTTAGTTACCCAGATCCAGGAAATGGAGGTTGCAAGCCTTGCAGCATTTGTCTTATTCCTCCACAGTTTGAATTCCAAACTTTGTGGTTTTTATCTTTAAAGTCAGTGTCTCAGTTTACTCCCACGTGGATATTGATGGATTTGGATTTTTAAGACTAATTCAAACCTGATTCCCAAGTCAAATGGTCCGCCTGTGCTCCTGCTGATGTCACTGACTGAAACAGGGGGTTTGGTGTTTTTCCTACACCTGAACTTCCTCTCTAAAGCAGTGAAATTTTGCTCCAGACTGAATCCTGGGAGCAAAGCCAGGTTGTGCAAACAGCTGTCCATGGAATATAGTGTGGACCAAATTGACCTGTCCGTCTGACACAGATGATGCATTGCATGGCCTTGGGTGAATCATTTTCTACGTTTGGTCTTTCTCTCCTGTAAAGCAGGAATAATGATACTTCCACACTTCCATTGTAAAGACATAATATAAAAATAGGTAAACAGGTCACATACAGGTTCAGTTGTTTCAGAGTCTTGTCTCTCACAGTGGCAGTAGCAGGTCTGGATAGATGAGAAGAACAAGACAACCAATAATAATATTTCCCTTTGCTATGCCTCCTCAGGTTCTGAGAGAAGGGAAGACAAAATCCTTGCAATTTCCAGAGACAAATTTTGAATCTATACTATTTTGCTTAACATTTTCTAATGGACTTTTCCTTTGTTCTGTAAGTGACTTTACCTGAAAGCAATTTAACTCATTCGCATTTTTGGCTATGTTTTTTGGTTGTAAGTCCCACAACTGGATTACCTGTTCTAATAAAGCATGACTTAGTAAGCAAAACAAAACAAGTGACTTTTTCTTGCCTTAACCCACATGCCTAATAGATAAAAGGAGTAAGGACAGTTGAATAAGTGACAAATATTAGCAAAGCCTTATATTGAGTTAAAATGTCAGTCTATACCTTTACGAATGTAATTTTTTTTTAGTAATATAACTGGAATATCAAAAGTACATATGAAATACATGATTCAAAGAATGTATCTACATCAGAATTTAGGAGGGTGTAGTTAAAAGATCTATTTTTTTCACATATCACTAACAACATTATATTGCAAATTCAAAGAGTTTTCCTTCACACGAGGAAACTACCCAATTAGAAATTAATTTTAGACTTGAAGAAGCATTTTTGCTTGCCCTAACTGTGCAGTGGTCAAAAATCTTGTCTATGAATTCACTTTGGAGGATGGAAACATCATAGAATGAACCATATTGGCGAACATCTGCATTGATTCTCAAGGCAGCTGATTCTTGCCTTGCAAACTGTTTAGAGCAGTGCACCTCTGCTTCAGTCGTATCAGTAGCAATTGAAGACGCAAGACAATAAAATTTATTAAATTTAAAATGAAAAAAAAAAAAAAATCCTTGATATTTAAATAAGTTTAAGATGGGAGAAGGACCAGACTGATGGCTTTAGCCTGAGTCTTGCAGTATAATGCACATCAGAAGTCTCTTGCACATCTGTAGCATTCCTAGGAAATCTGGGACAGCTCAGGGGGCAAGGTGTTATTCAGAAGTTTCTCTTGTTTTTGTTGCAAAGGGTGTGAATTGGTTTTGGCAGCTGGCTCTGGATGACCCTTACATCTCACCAGTTTTGTTTTGTGTGTCTCTCTCTCAAAACCATCCAAATTAACTCTGGGGCCTCAGGACCATCTTTTTGGGTCTGTCCCCCTGGTTCATTACTACTCTCTATTTCCTCTTCCTTTCCCGCATCCTCCCTCACCCTGTTCAAAGGGAAGATCTGCTCACAAAATAGATGATTAAGTATTTAATCTATATGACATATTATCTTATTTTTCAAAAGACAATTTTTGAGATAAGTAACTGAAATAATTTCATGGTCTCTCTTATTCACGTGACAATTCGGTTATGCCTCTCTCTTCCACATTAAGACCCCTAATATTTCAGGCTAGTGGGGTTTTTGTTATTATCTATATAATTTACTAGCACTTGCAAGACCCAAATTGCATGTAGTTATGCCTAACTTTCCTAGGACCTCATACCTTCATGCCCTTGCTCCATTACTGGGTCATTCAGTAGAGACTAGAGGCTGTGGTCACTTCCCACACTCACACAGGGATTCCCTGTCTTTGATGTGAAACATCTAGATGTCTAAATATGACCATATCAGACTATCCTTCTTGTGGATACGTTCAAGAGGAGATTTGTTTAATCATAGGAGAATATTGAGAAAGGGAAAATGGTGAGGTTGGACCTGATGATCATTGTAGGTCACTTCCAGCTGAGGATATTTGATGGTTCTAGTCTGTGATTTGCCCTATGAAAGTGTCAGTAGAATCTCCACTTTCCTCTTTTATTGCATGATTCCAGTTTGGTAGGTCTCACGTTCCTAACTTCTGAGGAAATCAGTAGTAATTAGATGTCTAAAAAGCTGTAAAACAGTGGTTCTTCATGGATGTGTGCAGCACACAGCAAAGTGGGGTCTTCACTTCTAGCTCTTCTAGGCAGGGCTGTCATCCCAGTACAAACAGAAGCCTTTCCTGATCTGCTTTCAGGAAGGTTCTTACTCTTTTTTGTTTTGTACTTATTCTCAAGTCCAGAAAAAACAACCAACCAACCAACCAACCAACCAACCAACCAAAAGAAACTAAAGGGCTACCTGAAGATGTGCCCCAGTTCTTTGCAAAATTTCTTTTCTTTTTAGATTTTAATTTCCAGTGCAAGATAGAAAGCCTGCTTAAAGCTTTATATACAAATGGTCATCTAGGTTCAACTCAACAATTCCATGAATACACTGCTTATGGAGCACAATCAAAATTTTCCTGCATGGGTCTCAACAAGGCAAGGTAGGAATGTCCTTCAGTAGCAAGAGCTGACTGGGTTTTTTTCATGTTATCTTTTATTTGTTTGCTCACAAACAGCCTAAGTAGCAGCTGTTTAGCCTTCCTCTTCCTTACCAATAAAACAAACAATAAACCTGGTCTTCCAGGCACTGGAAAATTGACATTTCAATGGATTTTTAAGCATCTTGACATCTGGCTGGTCTGATACCATGAGACAAGTAGTGTGAGAAACAAGTTCAGCCTATAATTTGTCTTCAAATCCTGAACTTTCTAACAGTCACCTACTCCGGTCATAAAGAAAAAAGATAATTGCTATTGGTAATTGAGGTGGCAATTAGGTCAGTTATTTCATGTTTTGGCTTTGTTGTTTTTTTTTTAATTCTTGTTTTTTTAAATCTATTTCTGTTTCAAAAATCAATTTGGAGTCATAAGCTGTTTTATTCAGGAAAATTTCTCATGAAATGAAGAAGTTATACATTTTGTTCCAGAACTAATAGAAAAAATTATTTTAATCTTATTAAAATCTTTGATTTAATTTAAAACAACATTTTATTGAACACACTGATTCACTGATTTAGATAAGAAAAAAAGCAAATTACATCCAAATGATCTTTTTTCTGACCCATTTCAAGCTTCAGTTTTGTTTCTCTCACGCCTTTAACTAATCTCAGGTGGAATCTGTAAACATTTACACAGTTAGAAAAAAATTATAAAGTTAAGTACTGCTTCAGGATTTTTAACCTCATTCATCACACAAAAGTATTGGACTAAACTTTGGATAAGAACCACAACACATACATGAAAAGAGCAAAATCTCTGAACCTTTGAAATTTCCTGTTTGATGTTTAATTCTATCTAAAATAGAGGGTGTAATATGCCCTGTGCTGAGGAAAACAGGGACTTTTGTCAGAGGAAACAAGAAATAATCCACAGACTTTTTCACTAATGAATCTGATGCCTGCTCTAAAAAGTTAATGAAAAGTCTCTCCATTGAATTCCATGGGCTTCGGAGCAAACCCCAGATAAGCTGTTCAGTGAGAGCAAGTAAAATAAATTGGGAAAAGGTTCTTTGCTTTATGAAGTCGTTTTAAGGGAGGTAATGGAACAGCTGTTGCATAGATAAAACACACATGTCCCTTCAGAAATGCAGTTGGGCAGAGCCTTGCTGCACAGCACGACTCATGAGCATCACCCAGCAGCTTCTCTGGCTGAACAGACCACTAGCCCGAGCCCTAACCTCCCAACGACTCCCCACATCCCTCCGGCCCCTTAAAGGGAAAAACAGCTTCATTAGTTCCTCACATAAACAGCCAGAACATAAACACAACATGCTCCATTAAAATGGTCAAATTAAGCAAGTGGAGAACCTTTAGTGGTTTCATTTTTGGATTTTGTTTTCCTTTTCTTTTTCCTTCCTGGTTTTGGTTTGCATGCTTTCATTTTCAGCATGCATGTGGATGCTTAGACAGAACTAGACTTTATTTTATGCAGCTTGTTGAAACTGTTTTTTAAAGACTTTTTTCTTTCTCCTGCCTGAATTTTAAAATTAGCATCTGGAAACTAAAACTGGTGCATCAGAGAGCACATATAAATTATCAGTGGTCTTAAAGGGTTCTGGTGAGAAAGTGCTTTCTTGTGTTATCTGCTTGAAGAAATTCTCCCTCTCCATTGATTTCACTGAGTAAAACACGGTGAAAAGTACAGTAGATCATTTAGCTTCCTTCTAGCACTTTAGAGTCTGTCACCCAAGTGTTTGTATATATTTCAGGCAAAACATAATGGCTGCGGCACAATCCTTCTTAGATCTAATTCTGCTCTGAATCTTTGGAAACTTTCTCTTTTCTTGCTGGTTATGTAAGAAGTTCCCATTTTTATGTTTATATGTGTGTATACAGATACAGGGGTCTAAAAACTGTAAGAAAACAGAGATTCTGTTGTTGATGACTGCACAGCTATGCTTAGCTATTTTCTTTAGTCTTTTTTCCTCTCTTTTTTTTTTTCTTTTTTTTACATATTCCTTATTGATTTCTACTGTGTATTTACCGTATTTTTTGTCCTTTCCACTTTGGACCATGTATTTACAAATAAAAATCACTGAAGGACAGTTTATTCTTTTTAAACTGCAAGTTCTTCTACTTTGAGTTTCACAGCTTTATTCTTACTTGTCAGAATTATCTTCTCGCCACCTTTTTTTAAACCAAAATGCATTCTCTTTGTCAACTCTCTTGTCTCACTCACTCGTACTCCATTAAAAATACTTCTGTTTCTTTTTCTTTTGTTTGTTTCTTTGTTCTCCCTTTAGTCTCTAATGTGCAAACTTTTTTGAAAGCTTCTTTCAAATTATTATAAAGGGAAGAGATTTTCTGTTTAAAAAAAAAATACTTTTTAAAAAGATTTTCCCTTATTGAAAAATTTAAGTTAGAGAAAGGATAGAAAAGCAAAATAAACACATTGATTGATCTGAGTTAATTATCATTTTAATTTAGTCATTATATTCCTTGTTTCCTATTTAAAGGGGGAAAAGTCAAGCTGTGGAATACCTGTAAGAAAGGAAAGAAAAAACTTCTGACAGTCATATTAATAATATTGGTAATTACAATAACAATAACAAAACCAATAACAATAACAGTGTTAAATGCTTTTAAAAAATATTTAACAACTATTTATTGAAAATTATTAAAAGGTTAAATATTTAACCTGCAAATAAAATAAAATGTGTAATCTAACACAGTGCAGTCATGCTATGAGGATTTATCTTTATATAACATTTAACTTAAAAAATAATTACAGAGCACTTCCTATTAAAAAGTTATATTCATTCTTATCCAAATTTATCAATAAATTAAGCTGAATATATATTATGGTCCATTAACTGAAAAAGAATGAGCTTTACTCTTACTGTTCATGTCATGAAAACACCTTTCTTTCAATACATTGAAAAGTTCTGTGTAGAACTAAAATAATTCTTGCATTGAAACATGATGTGAGCAAAAGGTAGGAAATCAAAGTATGACTGACAAGACCTTAGGTGTGATCCTTGTCTGTTACAACGGGATACATCTTCCTCTGAAGAATTCCTCTGAAACAGGAATGAGTGACCTTGTTGTCATCCATGATGGGGTGGCTGCATCAGTGGGCAAGGGAAGGGCTACAGCTGTAATCTGTATGGAATGCTGTGATGCCTTGGGGACACCACAACCACCCTTGCTAAACTAGAAAGATACAGATTTGATGGATGGAGAGTTTGTTGGATGAGCAGCTGGTAGGATAGTCATGTCCAGAGGGAAATGGTCAGTGGCTTTTCATAGACTGGATGGAGTTCTGTGAAAAGAGGAGATCCTTTGGGCTGCCTGTTAGGATCAGCAGTGTTTAATGTTCTCATTAATGCCCTAGACAAAGGAATTGAGAGAACTCTCAGTAAGTTTGCAGATGACACTAAGCTGAGCAGTGCTGTTGACACACCTGAAGGTGGGGATGTGGTCCAGGAACACCTGGACAAGCTGGAGAAGTTGCCCATGGCGATCTCATGAGGTTTAACAAGACCAAACACAAGGTGTTGCACCAGAGTCAGGGCATGAATCCAGGCTGAGGGATGAGCAGAAGTCGTGCCCAGAAGGGCTTGGGGGTGCTGTGGGTGAGAGGCTGGACATGCCCTGGCCATGGCACTCACAGCCCAGAGAGCCAAACGTGTCCTGGGCTGCACCCAGAGCCCCGTGGGCAGCAGGGCAGGGAGGGGATTCTGCCCCTCTGCTCTGCTCTGCTGAGACCCACCTGGAGCACTGCATCCAGAGCTGGGGTCCCTGCACGGGAGGGACAGGGATGTGCTGGAGTGAGCCCAGAGGAGGCCACTGAAATGATTAGAGGGCTGGAGCACCTCTCCTATGAGGAAAGGCTAAGACAGTTGTCATTGTTCAGTCTGGAGAAGAGAAGGCTTTCTGGAAACCTTACAACTGCCCTTCAGTACTGAAGGGAGGTTTATAAGCAAGATAGGGGCAAATTTTTACTATGGCCTATTACATTAGGATAAGGAGTAAAGATTTTAAAATAGAAGAGGGTAAATTAAGATGAGATATAAGAAGATTTTTATAGTGAGGATGGTAAAATGCTGGAACAGATTACCCAGGAAGATGATGGATACCCCGTGCCTGGGGACATTCAAGATTGCTCTGAATATATCGGTCTAGTTGAATCTGGCCTGGTTTACTGCAGGGAAGAGCTTTAAAGATCCCTGCCAGCCCAGACTTTTCTATGATTCTGTGCTTCTATAACAGGCAGTCTGACAAAACGCAGCCTTTCATACAGGTGAAAAAGTTAAAAGCTTTTCACAAGTGAAAAGTGATTTTTGGCAAAGACAAATATGACACACCTATGGACACAGTTCTCCTGGCTTGTATCAAGTTTTCTTACTGTCTTCCTCTGTGTCATCTGGTGTTTTCATAAAAATATTCATTTATTGAAATTTTAGACACTTGGGTGAAGCACCTGAAAGAAGAGGATAGTTGCTGTAGGTACCTGTCTAAAATTGTTTTTCTGTTATTATTGCTAGAGGAAATTATATCATTCTCCAGAGAAAAGGAAGACGATTAAGGGCCTCATGCAAGTGTCAAAATTTAGCTGAAAATCAGTCTGGGCCTTTGTCAAACCGTGTCAATAAACCATGATTAAGCAAATCCGCACTTTTAAGAGGTATGATGCAAATACGTGTGCTGTTCATCCAATCTAGTTTTGTCTCCATAGTAATTTTCTGGGGTATGAAATCTCTGTATGGTTCTAATCTGTTATATAGAGAGCTGAGTGAGATTACATATAGTGATTTCCCTTTACTTCATTTTTGCCTTTGCTAATAAGGTGCTCTTAATGTGTGTTGCAGAAGGTCTTCCATCCCTGTTCTGATTGATGGCTAGCAAACTGCTGAGGACAATTCCATTTGGTGGGTAAAAAAACACTATCTCGTTTATCTTTATATCATATCTGTTGCAAATTAAACTAAAAACATAGAGTTTGCACACTAAAATTGTTACACTGCCGAGCAATGTGCCTATAAAACAGCATGTTAACAAGCACGACATGATAAATGAAATGCAATAAACTTCTGTAATTTCAGATTCTCCCAGAAGCAGATGATGAGGCTATCACCTGTTGAGCTTTGTTTGGTGACAGCATGACAGTATCTCCGAGGAGGTGCTGGCTGGGCTGGCTTTACAAGAAGTGAGTGGCTACTTGTGCACACTCAGTTAACTTCACACATGCTGCATCTGAGATAGGATCCTTAATTCAAGCAATCAAATGCAGAGGCAGAGGTACTCTGCTTGCTGGATTGCTGGTGTTCCTGAACTGGAATGTCCTGTTTTCTTCAGTAGATGGCAGCAGCACTGATGCCTGATAAAAGCTGGACTCCAAAAGCATTTTGTAAAATAACGCTGCTTTTTTTCTCATTTTCTCTCCCCATACTATCACCATCATAAATGATCATAACACCTGAGCCTCTACCAGCCAGGTATTCCCCAGCTTCAACAGTGAAGTGATTCACAGGTGTGCAACTTCCCCTAAAAACCAAAAAGAAACCAAACCAAAACTAAAAAGAAATGAATCAAAAACTCAAGGAACGTGAGCCCAAAATCCCCAACTATCTTACTGATCAAATTTGCCTTATTTTTATGGGCCAGTAAACATTTATTAGAATTAACTCTCTAGCCGTACATGCAGATACATTTTTCCTCACGAGGTGTTCCATGGCACTACCCAATAAGTTTTTCACCAACATTATGACTCTCTTCAGGAAGATATCAGTAGACAACAGTTTTGGGAACAGGAAAGAAGCAAAGAATATCGCAAGGATTTATTTGTCCCTCATAAAATGAGTCTGTTTTCTACCTCAGGACTAAACACTATTTTAATTAAAATGTGCATGTTTCAGCTGAGTAATAAAGTATCAAAAATATAAAAATAATCACTTCAGGGTTCTTGAGGGACCCTGTTTTTGAAGGAGGGGGAGACAAAAAGAGAAGTGTAAGGATGCTCACATAAAACTGAAATCTTAGGTGCAAGAAACCTGGTTTCCTGTACCTGGCTCATCCTGGCAAAAGATATCTTCTTCCCTTTCTGTGAGTGCTCTAGCCCCCGGGCTATGAGAATACAGTTGTGTATTCAATCTGGCCCAGTAAATATTTCATTACTTATACATAGAGGTTGAATGCAGGGACTGCATCGTTCACCTTAGATTCAGGTGAAAAGAAAAGGGAGGGTCCCCACATGAAAATCCTGAAAATTAGAACCTCCAATACATAACTTCTGTATTTCTTAAAAATATCCTGAGGCACTCAGAATCTTGTGAATGTAAAATTTCTGACCTTTACACTCACCACAAGAAACAGAATAGTATATCTCTAAACCAAAAATTTCACATTTCTCAGGGGAAAGCAAAGACAAAAATGAACCAGAAAAACCATTTACCAATCTGATGGACAAATTATTATTATTATTATTATCAATATTGAAAATACTCTCTGCTAGTATTTACTTATGTGGCAGACTTGTGATAGATTTGTGGCTCTGGAGAATTTCCTGTGTAAAAAAACAACTCTCACTCTATTATAACAAAGTTCAAATGTGTATGATGAGAGAAGGTAAATAGTTCAGAGGTTTAAACGTTGTGGGATATCTTGAATACTACTGAAAATGTTCCTGAAATTTGTACTTAAGCTTTTTACCTCCGCATTTATTTCACCAATGCTTGGGTATTGCAAGTGTTTTTGTCTTTCTTTAGTATATTTTGCATGACTGGTTTGTGTTTAAACTCATTTTCCACAGTCTACAGTAGCAAAAACTTTCAACAAAATTTGTGTTAGGATTGAATCATCATAACTGCTGGTCTAATTGTAAAAAAATAGAGTTGCCTTGGTGAAAGCTTATAAATAAATGCTCCCTTCAAGCAACTATAGGTAAGGACAGAAGAAAAAAAAATCATCTTAACGTCTCGTATTGATTGTTGGGTCAATGCTGTTCTTGAAACTGTAAAATATGAATGAGCAGCCTTTGAACAGAGTAAGATACTAGATGCCTTTGATCAAATCTGGAATGCATTTCTGCACTGCTACCCACTAAAAAGAACAAATAGAGGATAACCCTCAGATGATCAACCCTGGATCCACAAGCCTTCTTCTGTGTAGGTCAAAAACCAAATATATATTGACCAAATGACAGGTTTCAGAAGACAGGGTTTGTTTGTGAGACACTTAAGGAAGCAAACAATAGAAAAGGACAAGTTTTATTTAGATCATTCCAAAGGGACTGGTTTAAAATTAATTGCATTCAATTAAACAGAGAAATTTGTAGACTGAACATCAGTTTACATATACTTAATTATGGAGAGGTCTGTCCAACCAGTGAAAGATTCTGTAAGAAGCAGTAGAAATTGCATTGTTTTCAGAAAATTGGATGTGGTAAGACATTGATGAATACAATAAGCTTATATACTATGGTGGATAGAGGAAATACCTAAAGAAAATGGAATTTTCAGTTTTAGACAATATTAAAAATAAATAAACAGCAGAGAAAACAAAACAAAATTGTAGCTGGAGCACCTCATAGAAATTTGTATGTCTTGGGACTCCATTTGCACTTTCAGATTTTATCTATGTATATTTACTATTGCATATGTTCAACTCTCCCCATTCTGTGGCACCATGAAGGCAGAATGGAATCCAACCAACCAAGCTGTGACTCAATGAAAGTGGTATTACTGATGTGACCAGATCACGAAGATACACAGAGACATAAAGCTTCTGAATTACAGCCCGTGCTCTACATTTCCCAAATGATATCTTTTTTCAAGGGGATTTCCTCAAAGGGACTTGAAAGTGTTTTGGAGATTTGTGATGATTGTTTAGTGTGGGGTTTTGTCGCTTTTCTTTGTTTCTTTGTTTGTTTGGTTAGTTGGTTGGTAAACTGTCTTTTGTCTTAAACTGTCTTTTATACAGCTCTTTTTCTCTGTTCTTTTGCTCAACTTTCTCTTTTCTTCTACGTTCTGCAGTCCACAACAACAGTTTTCTCTGAGAAGAAGAACTGGAAAGGAGGAGAAAGCTCACAATGGCTCTTCCATGTCCCAAACCTTCCACTGGGAGAAACATGCTGCTGATGGGCTGATCTGCTGACTCTGGTCTTCTTGAATCCGCTTGGTGCAAACGTATTTTTATACATTTTCTCACACATAGTCTACTTTTTTCCATTTGTATCCAGCTAAAATTTGAAAGCTGTACACTAATCCTCCCCAGCCCATTAGCACAAAGAATATAATTTGCTGCTCAGTGGCTATAGAAATTTCTTAGACTTCTTTTGCATGGGGCATGTTCAAGCCTTAACTAAAACAGTCTGGGTATTAGCCTCTTGAACAAAGCACAGAAAGCCTCAGGGTTAAAGCATGACCTCCTCAAATCAGTAGAAGACTGGATGAGACCTGAGATCCTGCACTGTCAGGCCCTTACAGTGCCTGTGACCTTCTCCTGACCTAAAGGTGGGATGCAATATTTTCCTCACTAACTTCCCTTCAGCACTAAGTCTATATAGTTCAAGAAAAGCAGTTAATGTATACACGAACAAATGGTGTATGAATCTCTCTAAGATCTCAGAATTTATATGTATCTCACACAATTAGCAATGACAGCATTCCAGAAAGTGGAAAGTCAAGAAAAGTGAAGAGCATGAGATCATTTGCATGGACATATTGCTGCTAGACTTCAAAATTATTTAGTCCAGTAGTATTTTCTGTCTGTTGCTTACATTGCTAGATCTTATTTGGGGGAAGTCCACACAAACTCAGTAATTTATTTTTAGACAACTTACTTTCCCTTGATACACACCTTGAAAGGTGTGGGCAGCAATATCTTTTGTCATTTCAGAAATTAAGATCAAGTTAATCGCTTTAGAACAAGCATAAGGCACATCAGTTTAACACATATAACAATTTGAAACTCCAGAAAATATGATAGAATTAGCATCCACTATATTTTTGCTCATCTGATTGTAAAATTCAGAGCAGCAGAAAGGCAAAGGAGTAGTCGTTGTTGTTTTAAAATCCTTTCCAAAAAAAATTAGTGCCCAATTTCTACAATCTGTTAAATTAGGAGGTCGGGCAACAGTGTGTCTGTAAGTCAGTTTGAGCTTATTCCAGTTTTTCCTCAAAGGAGGAAGCCTGAGTTCTTAACTCTGGCATCAGGAATAAGTTAAAGCAATGGTGGCTACTTTGAAAGATCATTGATTTTAAAGATAGATTTTAATGATTTTTTTTTTAAATTATTTTGGACAAGGAAAGGAGCTTTATCTGCCTAATATGTTGATGAGAAATATAACCTGCAGTAGAGCTGTAAACCACACTTTCACATTTCTATGCTCGAAGAAATTTGCATTTTCGTCTTGGCAAGGCAAGAAACCAGACAGATTGATAGGAAAACAGGTTTTCTGGCTAATTGTTAATGATGTTTCTCTGATTTGTGCAGAACAGCATGAAGACAACACAAAATAAGTAATGCAACAATACAGGAGAAGGAAAATGTAAAAACCTGACTTCAGAGCTCACACAGGATCACTCTCAGTAGGTATTCACGTTACATTTTAATTTCCTTGTAACAGTTTTATCATTGGAAGCAAAGCAGAAACACAAAGAAAACTGTTAAAAACCTGTAGTCCAACCTAAATTACAGAACAGCCCTATCATTTGTTTTTGTTTTTGTTTTTGTTTTTTGTTTTGTTTTTGTTTTTGTTTTTGTGTTTTCATTTTTGTGTTTTTGTTTTTGTTTTTGATTTTGATTTTGATTTTGATTTTGATTTTGATTTTGATTGTTTGTTTATTTTGGGGGGTTTCTTGTTGGTTTTTTTTGGGGGGATGTGGTTTTTGGTTTTGGTGGGGTTTTTTTGTTGTTTTGGTTTGGTTTTTTTTCACATCTGAAAACAATTATGATTTTTTCTGATTTGATAGCTATTCATCCAAGAGAATGGTAAAATAGCATCCCAGGAGAGATCATGTCTTCAATCTGAGCTAGACAACTGGGCTCCTTCTATAGCCAGCTGTGGGGGACTGGTGCCTCTGGAGGGCAATTAAGCTCATTTTATGATGGGTGTTTAGGAGGGAGACCTACAGAAAGCAATTCATCCTAGCTATATCTCTCCATTAACTACGGACAGTCTAAGGGAATAGCTTAAATTGGACACTTAACTTCAAGACAGCTAAAAGTAAGGGTGGGTCCCAGCTCTTGCCACCGTGCAATATGAGCCCCCATCACTCACAATGATTATGTTCATCTGCACACAAGGATTTCTGGGTGACTGTATTGCCCTCTCTTCTGTCATTCTTCACTCAAAACTCACGTGTTTCAAGGATCTGCCCTTCTGAACTCACTGGGACTTTTCAATTCATTGCATTATTGCAGAATTCACAGCTTTTAGAAAGCTGTGGATAAAGGATATTCTGGTCAAACACCAGTGCCAGAAATAAAACTTTGCCTTAAAAGTCACAGCTTTTTATCAGATCTTCTTGGTATTATTTTCTCTCTCTTTAGTCAATATCAATGTTAAACGCCTTTGCTCAGAGTATTCAGAAATAAAATATTCAGTTTGAGTGCAGAATTGAGGTTTCCCATTCAGCAAAGGTGGACATAAGAAAATACTTGAAAAATAGTGCAGGTAACAGAGGGCTGTGAACTGCTTAGACTGCAAATCTCTAAATTATTTTTCTTGGCATGTCTAACCAAAATCTTAGCCAACAGAGAACATGTACTGATAAAGTCAATGACAAAGCTTGAAACGGAAGCAACTGAAAACACAGAAACAATTACTGCCCAACTGTCTTTGTTTAAGCTGCCATTTACTTATGAGCGTTTGGATCGTATTATTTCTGCCAAATTTGTATTTTACTGAAGCCGGGAAAACAAGACAAAACAAATCTCTGTTCTTGAATTTGAGACAGCTGGGCTCTAGTGAAGGTGACTCTGGTTTCCCAAGCAAGTAAGAATCAGTGTTCACATAGAAACTGCTTTCATTGTTTGGCTGTTAGGAGTCATGCATTCATTTCCTGAAGGGAGAAGGAAAATAAGCTTTGTATAATTACTTAGGGATGTGGATCTATGACTGTACTGCAATGCTGAATTAGAAATTAATTTCTTGCCATGCAAATCAATTTGTTCATTGGAATGATCTCCAAATTTTTGCTAGATTCAAAGCCATTTGAAACTTAGATTTCCTCAAGGGGTGCTTTAACAATGATTTTACTGAGCGAGTGGAGGATGATGCACTCATAAAGTTGTGCAATAATTTAGGCTGAAAGTGACCTCTGGAGGTCATCTCTTGTGATACTTGCTCAGAAGTGTTGGGGAGAATCAACTTCAAAGTTAGAGCTTAGGCAGGTTTTTAATATAAATTAATATTTCCCCCTAATTTTCCTACTTCTGTGGGAAAATGGCCCAAAATACTCACTAAAGCTAAGTTAAACTATCCTACTGCTCTCTACGATCTACCAAGCCAGTTCTCTCATAACAAAGGTGTTCTGAACTGTTAGGCACAACTCTGTTGTTCTAAATCCAGGCTGTTCAGTTCACATTCTTATAACTTCTATTCCTGGACAAGGCTCAAAGATTTACTTCATAGTCTTCCTAGTGCTACACTAAAAATATTGTTGAGATCAAAATGGATAACATTGAGTAAGTGATAAGAATTTATTGGGTTTTTTTAGCTCAAGCCTAGTCTTATCAAGATATAGTGATTGTTATTATTCCAATGTGATTGACTGACACACTTCCATTTCATAATGTATTTAAGACTGACACACACAATCTTTACCGTTTCTAGCCTATTCCCTAGTTTACACTCAAATATTCTTGTAAAATCAACCATTTTACTGAATAGTGTGAGTTTATGGGGTTGCCAATTAATAAAGTTCTTAATAAAACAGTAAACCGTAATGACAACTTTGATTTCATTTTGTATTTTCTTTTGGAAGCTTTTGTAAGTTTTCTAAGTTGCCTTCTTTCTTCTTATTCACTGGTTACTACAAAATTTAAATCACTTTAAATTGACTATTAGCTGAAGTTATTCATTAACTTTCCTCAGCACCAATTAACATAAATGATTAATGTTTGTTACTTAGTGATTTCAGAGGTTGTCAGAACTTCACCTTGTAAAGTATTAAAACAGCTAAGCTGAAACAATTTAGGCAGTAACCACTTACCAAAAGCCTTTTAAAATAGGCAAGTCATGCTGAGATCATGTCTAGCCAATACCTGAAATAGCCCTGAGACCCTGGGTAGCCAGGTCAGCACGAAGCCTGTTACCACCTACTAGTCACAGCAGAAATTTTGTATATTGGGCTGTATACACAGCTCAGAACACAACTGAGCCTGGAAAGCTGTGGGTCTCAACATTTTTAAAGATTAAACACGTCAGTCTTCACATATGCATAAAATAGATCTAGTTTTCTCCAGTAAAAATATTCGTCTTGTATAAATAATATTCATTAATACTGGAGCCAGAACTTGTCTAGGCTCTGTTCTCATGTTAGGTCATGGAAATGCTGAATCATCTTTTCATACTTGCTTGATTTGCCTAATAAACATAAACTAGGGGAAAAGGATTGAAGCTAAGGGTTGGAGAGAGAAATATTTCTGTCCTTGTTTTGTCATCACGGCCTTTAAATCCCAATATCTAAGGCATTTTCTCTAATTACATGAATGTATACCAGAGCCAGTAAGTAAACTGAAGTTTCTTGAGTGCTGCCTCAGTGACTGAAATATAAAACTGTTTTATCTATCTCAAAACTTATGAAAAAAAGTTTAAAAACCCCAAGATTTTTTTAAGGTTTGAATGTGTTACAAACAATTTTCCTCTATTCATGTATGTTTTGAGGATTTTTTATTGCTTTTAATTAATTCTGTTTATATAATTCAGCCTGTATCCTTTTTCTAGTCTCTTTTGTTGATGTTGTGGTTGTTCCACTGACATGCAATTTATTTCTCCTTTTACCAGTTAGATCCTTCACTCTAAGTTCTCTTCTCTCAGCCTTTAGAAGATTACCTGTTTTCAGTAATAGAAAGTTGTTATGTGGTTAAAAATGTTGTCTGAGTCTTCTTACATTAGGCCATCAGTGTGATGAATGTAAGCACCACTAACCAGCTTGTTGAAACCAAAAGCAAACCAAGGCTAGTCTTGCTGAGTGGAGTGTGAAGAGTAATTGAGCAGAATACAATTCTAAAAGCAAAATATGTTTTGTGGGGTTTTTTGCCATTTCACATATCTCAGTGCTAAATCTGGGGTTTTTTAAGAAACACCTAAAGATAGGTAAACTCATTTTTGAATCATTATCTGGTGTTAAGTGCATTAAAGCCATCCTTATTAGAGACAACCAATTGTCCTGACTAATTATATTGCAAACCTGAAATAGATCATTCATTCTAGGAATCCTTTGGATAAATGAGCATAGGAAAAACTCTCTTACTCTTTCTTCATTTATGTTATGCATATTCTCAGAAACTTAACTGAAGTCAGTATAGTAATATGTCCAAATTTAAGATGCTTTTTGAATTTGAAACATACATTTTATTTTCACAACATTGTGAAGAAAATCTCATGAGCATATAATTTATTGGTACAATGACAGCTCATTAAGTCTGTCTAGAAAACAGTATTTTCATTTTGTGAGAAAAAAAATATTGTTTTGGAATTGTTTTTTGTTCTGATGCAGGAAAAAAAATTCATTTGTTTGATTTCTTAGTGTATAGCAAGAAAAAAGCCAACATTGAGATCAATGACCTGTTTTTCCATCTCCCTTCTGCATATCCTGACATCTTAACTATTATCTAGGTCACTGTGATCCTCTGAGACCTGAATTTAACCTTGGACTTGGGAAAACTTTAGCACTTTTGTCAAAATAATTATTTTCAGAACAAAAACAAAACAGTTTTGGTAAATATGCACAGATATATGCTAAATTGCTGAACAGCTATTAGCTCAATCTGCAGAACTCTGTAATATGCAGAGCTGTACGTCTTAGCTGGATGAATCTTTGCAGGATGCATTTATCCCTACACTGAGGTTAGGATCTGTGTCTGCAAGGGTTTTTCTGATGAAAACACATCTCAAATAGCTAGCCTGTGATAGCCACAGCAGACTCTGAAGCCATGGTCAGAAAGATGACACAGTCATCATTTGTCATCATCATCACAGACCATTTATGGTCCTGGAAAGGTTTTTGTTCCTATTTAATGGTGCATGAAAATTCTGGCACTTCCATGCACAAAGCAGGGCAACATGGTAGGTTTACATTAGATATTGGGAAGAAATTATCCTCTGTGAGGGTGGTGAGGCCGTGGCACAGGTTATCCAGAGAAATTGTGGTTGTCACATTTCTGGAAGTGTCCAAGGCCAGGTTGGACAGGACTTGAAGCAACCTGGTCTGGTGGAAAGTGTCCCTGCCTATGGGATGCTCTTTAAGATGCCTTGCAACCCAAATGGTTCCATGGCTCTGTGAATATCTGAAGACAGCTATGTGTATCTTCAGACTTCTCTTAAAAGCAGGTTAACAATTCTTAATTTCCAATCAAATAAAATGTATCAGAGAAAGAGTTAAATTTATTGTTCCTATAATCCCCTTGCTCCCTCCTAAAAAGACCCAAGATGTTAACGATCACATGTACCAGAAATCACTCAAGAATTTCTGAGTAGGTTTAGTCTGGCTTCATTAAAAGAGCCAAATGGGATCAGTTTTCCAGGCTGGTTACCACATCCATAATGCTACTTAAGCTACAGAAAACTCAGTTCTTCTTAAAAGAAAAAAAAAAAAAAAAGAAAATTAAAGAAATTTTATATTTATCTAATGAGACATGTTGTCTTCATTAGCATTCCTTTGAGGTATTATACAAAACAAACTGAACAAGCCCATTCTGCACAAGATAACTACTTTTGTCTGCAATCAAGCATCTTGCTTTAAGTCTTTGTACTGTTCACCACTTTCCCTATTAGTTTTAGCTGACTTCACACTGTGTGTATAGTTAAATGGTAGTGTCAAATGCAATGCTGTGGCATCTTGTTTGCATATGACACTAGAAATAACTATATGCTAATATTAACCTAGGCGTTGAAATTTATCACACAGCTTAACCAGAGTCTTTTCTTCAAGGTAACTCTCCTACAACCCACATAGTTGTCTTACAAATACCTTGCTTCAAAATAATATAGGTTAATGTATAAGTTTTTCATTGTATCATTGGTTTCAATATTTAAAAAATAATAATTTAAAAGAGGAATTAAAAAATAAAGGAAAAAAGTAGGCATGTTAAAATTTCTCATTTCTACCTTAAAAATATATACAATTTCTGCACATACGACATAAGGATGACTGTAGAAAGCTGGATATCCTGCTCTAGAAAGGCAGGAAATTTGAGAAGGGAATTAAAAATGGTCCGTGGAATTACTATGAAATAAACCCAAGATCAGGGCATTTTCTTCTGAATCCTCATTATTTTCAGACCTGAGTCATTAAAAAATTAATTCATAGTTTCTTCTTAAAAGAAGAAGAACAACAACCCAACTAATTATAACTCATATAGTGCCCTGGAAAAGCCTAGAAAGTTGTATCTCACGGGAGAATGGACATTTAGAACATCTTTCAAAGCCAGTGCCTTCATAACACAGTCATTAAATAAATTCAATGAAAGGTTTATTCTTCTCAACAAAATTATTATAGCAGTTGTGTAGATAGTGAAATCAAAGCAGAGGTAAACAAGGTGAAATTAGGTGAAATATGCTAAGTCACAACCAGAGCTCTCCCGTGGTAACAAGCATTTTAACTTCAAGTCATCTGACTCAGGTTCTCTCCTTTCTTCATGAAACTTTGATCTCCAGATGTAAAATCATGCAACGAATTAAGAAACAACTCAGGCATAAAACCAAACAACGCATTTTTATTTAACGAATTTTTTATCATCATTTTTGCCCCCTTGAGGAGAGCAATACTCAAAAATTTTAAAATTACTGTGAAGGGTGAAATGAAACAACAGAATTCAAACACTGGCAAATATCCATTTGGCACTTCAATAGATCTAATATTACTACCTGAGCAAAAAAGAACCTCAGGGACTCCATTCTGCTTTCACTTATGTCAGTAAATCTAGAGTAACTTCACTACAAATGCTTTAGTCAATAGTTATTCCTGATTTACACTTATGAAGCTGAGAGAAAATGGGGCTTTAATTGATCAGCAAAACCTGTCTCAGTGTAGATTTTTCTCCAACACTCATCTTATTGTAGTAATTTCAAGAAAAATAAATAATAAGATTCAAACACCGCAGTAAGCCGTTGAGGAAATTATATATCAAATAAGCCCCAAAAAGCCTGGAGAACTGCAAACAGAAGTGTTGCCTTACAGGTCTCATTCCTTATGTAGATTTAAATAATTCAATTGTTGAATAAATCTTCTATATTCTATTTATTCAAGAATTTTCAACTTTCATTTCCCAGCAGCCATGCCAAGAGTCATAAGAAAGAAAGGATCTCTTTTGATCATTGACAACAGTGATGTGAAAACAAGTTGCATAGCAAAGTTTCTGCATATTGCATAGCAAAGGGATAGATAATGGTATGCTGCCTAAAACTATCCTCAGCAAGAGAGGAACTGTAAAAAAAAAAAAAAGAAAAAAGTTTCTCCCCTAGGCTTAAATAATTCATTGGTTGAATCACTGAATACATCTCAGATTTTGTCATGCATTCACAGCTACCCTGTGATACTTTTGCTGACAATAAAATTTAAAACCAAATCAAACAAAAACATACCTAGACTTCCCTTAAAGAAGCAAGAGTTTGATAAGAAATCCCTTGTAGTTTCAGAAAACTTACATCATATTGAAGATGATTGCTGTGTTCATAGCAGTAACTTTTATGGTAGTTGAAATAGTTTTTTTATTATGTATTTTAAACATTTTTTCATTCTTTTATCTGGAGTTCTTCGATCAAGTAGGAGCTACAGGGAATTCAGAAAAGCTTTTTTCACTTCCCATGTTCTCCTGAAATCAAAGTGAAGGGGTTACCATGTTTTCAAATTCTATTGTGTGACAAAATTAGGCAGAGTACTGACAAGGGTTGAATTGACCCTCATTCCCTTTAAAGCTTTGTGCACAGTTGCCTCTGTGGTTTGACTGGAGAAACACAGAAAATCAAGTTTGTTTCATTTTCATTTTCTAAGGCAATAATTGCCTTGATAATTGCATGCATGGATTTGCCATCCCATTGCCATAGAATCCGAACACTTAGAGCTCTTTCTAGATTCATTGATTATGCTTAGGTAAATGAAGACATGATATTCTGCAAATGCAGCCTGCTCTGGGGCAGAAATTAGGTAATAAAGAAGAGCAACACAAAGAATCTCTTAACAGCCTTCTCAGCAGACGTCGTGTTAGTTGCGAGGTTTGTTTAGAAATAACGTACAGCCTGGGGGCACGCACATGCATGTGGCAATTCCACAGTCACAAAATTTTGTCTGTTCACTTGTCTCACAGCTGTTTGGCCTGCCTTGTCCTCCCAACATTCAGCAAAATTGGTCAAGAGACTTTTTGAACCGATCTGCCAATCTGATATGACAGAATCCCAGAGTGGGTCAGGTTGGTAGGGACCACAGAGGATCATCTGGCCCAACTTTCCTGCTCAGACAGGGTCATCCCAGAGCACGTTGTCCAGGGCTGTGTCCAGAAGGTTCTGTAATATCTCCAGTGAAGATTGCTAGCTAGTAAGGCCCACCTTTCACCTGAGTCCCTTAATCCCCTCAAATATTGGAATGGCAGGATAGACTTGACTTTCTGGGAAACAGAAGAGCCTCTTGGGAGGAGAAGGAGTTTCCTGTTTAACTGTTTCCTGGAAACATCAAAGTTTGAGTTGAGTTCATGTTACGTTACCTGATTCTGTGTTGCAAGGGAAATGTTCTCTGAAAATTTTATAAAAGAATAAAGTAAAATTTAATAGAATAAAAATAAATGCTTTACACCTTATTTTTGGGCAGAAATCCTTTCATGCAGGGGATATGCGGGCATTAATGGGAAAAAGGTGAGGCAAGGCAGTGTGTATCCTTCATCCCAGTACACCACCAGCATATTGCTGTAAGCAGTATAAGCATAAAAAGCCTGGCACCTCAAGTTGGCATACGGTTGTATAGCACAAACATATCTAAAAATGTCAGCTTGCTAAAGTCTTTTCTCAAATATCTTCCTGCCACCTCTCAGCTGATTTAAAATCACACCAGAGCTAGGAATGGTTCTGTTTGTTCATTACTATTGTCTGAACTGTCACAGATCCATCATATGGCTGGGCATGGTGTAAGGGTTGTGTCTCTACAAACTCTTAAAACAGTATAAAAATTAATTTCTTCAAATGTTAGGTCTCCAAAGTTTTTTATTCTCATTTCAGTAATAATTAAAAGTTTTATGCCACCAAGATTTGGAATGTCAATTATAAAATTATAAAAAAAAAAAGGACACTTAAAAAATAACTTGAGAAAAAAAGAGGAAAAGATTAATAATAAAAAAGTAAACTGAAATGACATTTTTTGCTAATCATGACTTAATATTTTTCTGCTCCATTAAGTACAAAATTTGTTGGTTTTCCTCAGTAACTTCCTGAAGGATAGATTTTCATATGAAACACTATTGTTAACATTCATTTGGATCAAAAAAGAATCTATGACAGTGTCTGAAAACACTTGATTTTCTTCATCACTCTATTTTGTAATTCATCATCACGGTAAACACTGGACCATATATTCCTGGCTAACTCATATAAAAGTCTACTGATGAAAATAATATTTCTTAAAGGAAAAACCTAGCAGTTGGGAAAAAAAATACCCAAACAGCCTGGTACTGAAGAAGATAAGTGGGAATCACAGGTAACCTAAAAAACTTCAGAGTTCGCTGGGACATTGTCTGGAAAAGCCAAGTAATGAGGACTTTTACGAAAGGAAAATTTGGTGACAAAAAAAGAGGTACAGAAACAGAAATACGAGTGAAGTTTCTTTACTTTTTTCTTTCAGAAAACATGTCCTAAAATAACTTTAAAGTTGAAAAATAGGAGAGGTTGCACACACGCATGCATAGAAGGATATATTCAAGGAGGCTTTCTCTGCCTATTGAAGCCTTATTTTTGATTTTACGTGTTTGAAGTTTTCATTCAGGAATGCTCTATTTCTATTTTTTTTCCCCCTCTCTCTCTCAAGAGTTTGCAAAAGAAAAGGGGAAAAAGAAGCTGTGTTGTGCTCATACATTTTTTCGTATTTCTTGAGTTAGCTTAGGGTGGGAGGTGGAGTTTGCTCTTCCTTTCATTAGTTGCTTTGAGATTCACATCTTTTGTTCTTCCAACTCTCTTATTTGAAATTCTTTTCTTTAAGTCAGCAGGGAGCAAGGGTTGATGAGCCCCAGCCTCAGCTACAGCCTTGGGGCAAAGAGTCTTCTTTTTGAATAATAGTCTTACGGTTTTGTTATATTTTATTTTTCCCTGAAATGTATCTTGGATATGTTGATTTGTAAAAGGCTCTTCTGAGGCTTGCATTCGTCCTCTTTTCTTTATAGTCTTCTGACTTTTTTATTTTTCTCTCACTGTGCTATAAGTTTACATAGTGTTTATACTTCTTTTTTCTAAAATCCCCATCTTGTGTTTTTTGTGATTTTTTTGTTGTTGTTTTTGTTTTTTGTTTGTTTTTTTCTCTATTATGGCTTTGATAGATATACGTTTCCATTCTGTGTTTTACTTTTCTTAAACTGATGTAAGATCAGAGTAAACATTTGCCACCTGTCTTCCTAGATATTTAGTGAGAACAAGCATTGAATATCATGGTGCATTCAGTTTCCGTACATAAAGGATTTTTACTGGGACATTACATGCCACATTTCATTGTTTAAACCAGCACTTAGAAAGATGAATGCCATGTAGGTCTGGGAATTTTGTTTAGAGACAAGAGGTAAAATTTTCTGCAATGTTTTTGATTTATTCCTAGTTTTCATGTTTCCTTCTCTACTACCAAGTGCTTAAAGCACTTACTTAAGAATCATCCTTCCTGAGCCTGAATGAGTCCTTCTGTTACCCAAGGACAGCCCTATCCCCTAAATATACCTAAATTCGTGACTCCTGTTGAGTCATTCCTGGCTACACACTGGCTCATCAATATTCATAGGGAGAGAGCATGAAAAAGAAAACATAATTCGGAAGCCTAATGCCTCTGATACTCCACTGAGAGAAAGGTGGTCTGTGTTCTAATCCTTGTTTTCCTTATTTATCTCTTAAATTACCAGTCAAAAGGGAAATCTGTGGTTTTCTTATTTCATGCTGGTACTGCCTTTTCACTGCAGTATAACATTTCAGATTTCACAGGCAGCATATTCTTTCCACACAATCCCATGAAGTTCTTTGTGTCTGAGAGAGTGCACTAAACAGTGTCTGACATTCCTTTCTTGTGAAAAGCAGGGCCCTTCTCTTGATTGAGAAAATTATCCCTTTCAAAAATGCTGCATTCAGTCCCAGTTAATCACACAGTTTGGTTTACTTACTTGAATTTGCTTCATTTTGCTTTGGTCAGTAGAATTGTTTGGAACTTGACATTAGCCATTCTGGGAAGCATGTGTGACATTTTGCTATAGAAGCTGTTTTTTTACTACACGTATCGATTCTTAAATGTTCTCCAACCAGTGTTAAAGATGCTGAAAGCACCATAGTCACTGTTTGATTAATTTGTACATGTTACTCTTTTCATTTTAATGTATGTTCCCCGTCCCTCGGGAAATGTCTGTGGCATATTCCTTGTGACCTCTTAGTCTTTAACACAGATATTTGGAATAAATACATTCAAACCCTTTTACCCTAATGTAAATGGACACATCTTGCTCCCTCTCTCTTGTGGCCTGGGGGTAGGGAGGCACAAGCTCTGTATACTTTTATTTGTCCAATTCATTCCATTAATAGTAGAAAGCAATATCTTCATAACAGGATCTGTAATCATCATCTTCCCAGCTGTAGCAGAAGTGAGTCTCCAGATTTTGTTAATGATGCAATTCAGGTTTCAAGACAATTAAATTGCTGCTGATGGTTTTATATTTTATTTCTTATTATTACTACTATTTTGCTTCATTGTTTTGTGTTTCTGCTTCTTCGTAAAGTCCTGTTCCTATCATCCCAAAAATAAAATACTTATTTGCACTACAAGAATTTTGCACTTAGAAGAAAGTGTTGAAAGGGTTTCAGTGTGCAGTATGCCATCAAAAATGTTCATAACACTTTTCAAAATCGGAGGAAAATCAGTAGCACAGACAAAAAAGACGTGACAATTCTACATGAGAAATTGCTGAGACAGTCAAACTGAAATATTTTACAGAAATATGTCATTCCAAAGACCTTCAGACAGGGAGAAGACATCATAGTGCATTCATAATCTTAGTTTTCATAATCTTAGTTTTCATAATAGTTTTCATAATCTTAAATTGCCTAATTCTGAAGAAGGAAAAATATAATATTTTAAATCACTTTTTGAATTTCTTATCTATTATATTAATCGTGATTAGTATAATAATTAAAACATCATACATTAATTATTATATGCACTCAGCCTAAATTTTTTATCTATTTTTGGTTATACTTCTATGACACTTCTAAATGCAATTCATTGCTCAATGTGAAACCTCAACATTTTGACCCTTTTGTCTTAAAATGAATTGATAGTGTTGACAGCACAAATTTCAAATATCGACTTCTCTTTATTCTTTGTGTCTTGATTTTAAATCTAAATCCATGTTAAAACACCCACAAGTTTCTGTAAAATAGGCATTATTTTCTGAACATCACAAAGGTAGAACAGTTCACGAGGAATTTTAATGGACACACTCTTGCTGGAAATTGTTAGAACATAATCTGATATCTTTATTTAAAATATATTTGATTTCAGCTCCAAGGAGGAATTTATGGCTTTTGTGCCATGGAAGAGAAAATCCCCGAGCTGGAAAATGACAAAGTGATTTTTGGAGGTGTTATGGGGAGTATTGTTTTCTCTTTTTTTTTTTTTTTAATATAGTTGGGTGTTGTTCATGAGAATTTCAATACAAACCATCTGATCTTTCCTCTAGTTTGTGACTTAGGCTGCAGATGGCAATGGAAAGATTTTACAAGCGCTGGAAGCATGAAGTTATTTGTCACTTGCTATGTATTCACTTTCCAGTCATCAGCGAGGTTGGGACTTCCTGAACCACAGATTGTGTACACTGTGTTGTTAACAACATCTTGGGTCAGATCCTCCTTGTTCATATGGACAGGAATTTTTAAAAGGCAGCTTGCAAGCTGTTCCACCTAACAATTTGTCTTGTAGGTACAGTCGTGTTTGGTCCTTATGAGGCTCTCATAATTAATTTATGAACATCTACTTTATTCTATGTTAATAGATTCTTCCTCATTACTTAGGTGTAGTTGGCAACTTCTAATCATGCATTAAGATCATCTGGTGTAAATACAGCCATCTGGAATCTAAGCATCCAGTTTCAAACAGTCATCTAGGTTCTTTCTTAAAGAGATATTAAGCTGTTCCCAAGAACAATTTAGTCTGCTGCAAAATAAATGATTGGTTGTTGGAATGAATTTCTCTCCAGATATGGCTCCTTTGGGTTGAATTGGGAGCCCAGATGAAACAACTTAGATGCCCTGTTTTCATATGGCTGTCTCTGAGTTGGATCTCACCTGTATTAATGAGGACAGCTTATGTTGTACAACACTTTTCTGTCCCCACTTCACTAATGTGACCTTGGTCACCCATGTCCACACCCTGCCTTCCTGCTAAGGTGCTAGCAAACAGAGACTACAGCTATGCTCATGGATTAAATCAGAAGTGAACTACTTCCTGGTCCAGCCCAGCTTGGACTTAAAGACATTAATTTATCTCTCAAGACCAATCAGCTGCCTCCACACCACCTACTAGCCCAAAATCATAGTAACCCCAGACTGTGTCAGAAGGAAATCTGAGACAGCAGTAGATGGACTAGGTTTAATCACACTTGATCATTTAGTAGCATGGGTGATTCTAGAATGGATTTTTTGCTTAGTCACAGAATCACAGAATCATNTCTATTTAGGCCACTTACCTGAACTACCACATATAAACAAATGCTGTTATTAATACTTAGTTTTCAGGAGCTACCTGGAATTACAAGATTTAAATTAATTTGTTTGTAGGACAGAAGCCTGCATCTAGTGAGAGGGTGATGTGTTTTCACTTGTTAAAATGGGTTCAAGGTATCACTAAAGATGTGTGAAGATTCTTTTCTCTGAGAATAGAATCCCTACATGTCTCAGTAAAAATTTTAATTTTTCCTTTACAGATTTTGTGATCCTATCCCTACATTCTTCCTCAAGGCAAATTTTTTTCACTCATGGCTTGTTTCTTTGTACTTTTTTTTTTTTTAACTTNTGAAATTGCCATGCCAATTAAACTATAAAAATAATTGCAACATCCTGTAATTTATTAAACACCTCCAGGGGTCTTGGCTCCACCGCCTTCCTGGGCAGCCCATTCCAATGCTTGGTAACACTTCTGTGACTAAAATTCTTCCTGATGTCTAACATGAACCTACCCTGGCATAGCCTGAGTTTATGTCCTCTCATCCTGTTACTTTTTCCTAGAAAACAGGCTAGCCCTACCTGCTCTCAGGGATTTGTAGAGAGCAAAGAGTCCCCTGAGTCTGCTTTACCCCGAACTGAAGCCCCCCAGATTCCTCATCCACTCCTAAAATGACTTATTCTACAGACTCTTCTCCGTTCTATTGCCCTTCTCTGGACACTCTCCATCAACCAAATACTTTTCCTGTTGTGAAGGGAAGGAGAAGCGAACACAGCACTTGAGGTGTGGTCTCACCAGTGCCCCCAGCACTTGGCCTTGTTGAACCTCACACCATTGGCCTCAGCCCATGGATCCAGCCTGGGCGGATCCCTCTGCAGAGCCTTCCTGCCCTCTAGCACATCCACACTCCCACCCAAGGTCTCACACATGTGCAATAGTTCTGGTTCAAGAACGAGACATGGGTTAGTTGAGTCAATAGCTCAAGACACGGGTTTGTTGAGTGCTTTTGTGCAAAATTATGCAACATTTTTAAAAAATTCTTTAATGCACTAGAGAAAACTCTGGTTCTTCTGTCTATTGTGATTGCCACAAGAAAGTCAGCAATGGTAGAGAGATTTCATCTTGTGAACACTTCTCACTTTGTTGTTTCCAATCACCGCACATTTGCCTTGTGCTCCTTCCAGAGGTTTACCTCACTTGCCTCTTGTCTTTGGCCTTAAACTCCCCAGCTACTTTGCAAGATTTAAAAAAGAGAAACCCCTGTTTAATATAATTTTTTGTGAGTGTGTTCTCTAATCCTGCACTAAATGTTGAAATGTTATTCAAAACATTATTCAACACTATTAATTGAAAAAGAATTTTACAGAGAAGCTAATAAATAATAAGTAATTGATAAATAAATATTAATAAATAAATAGATAAATAAAAAGCAGCAATTTACACACAGGCTGGTTTGAGAATTATAGGATTTCGTTGGATTTCGCCTTGATTTTTTGGGGTTTTTTTCCCCCCTTCTATTTAGGCCACTTACCTGAACTACCACATATAAACAAATGCTGTTATTAATACTTAGTTTTCAGGAGCTACCTGGAATTACAAGATTTAAATTAATTTGTTTGTAGGACAGAAGCCTGCATCTAGTGAGAGGGTGATGTGTTTTCACTTGTTAAAATGGGTTCAAGGTATCACTAAAGATGTGTGAAGATTCTTTTCTCTGAGAATAGAATCCCTACATGTCTCAGTAAAAATTTTAATTTTTCCTTTACAGATTTTGTGATCCTATCCCTACATTCTTCCTCAAGGCAAATTTTTTTCACTCATGGCTTGTTTCTTTGTACTTTTTTTTTTTTTAACTTTTTCCTTATAACTCATCTTTTATGAAACAACAGACTACTCTCCCAAGAATATCTGAAAGAAAGAGGACTCATGGGTCGGAAGCACACACCTGACTTTCTACAATAGAGTTCATTAGGAAACTGGAGTAATTTGGTTAGATGGCCCAGAAGAGGGAATATTCAAGCTTTAAATAAATACACAATAAAAATAGCACACTGTTACTATAGGGTTACTGGACTGTAGCAGTAAATGAACTGAATAAAATTTTATGGCTTCTTAACATGCTGAGGTTTTGCAGTGTCGTCCATCTTGTAGCCTAACAACATTTCCCAGCCTGCTATCAGCGAAACTAATAGTGCGAATGGAAATTTTATGAAAAATGGGAAATCTACGTTGGTTTTATATTGTGTCAGTAGAATGAATAAAGACCATATTTTGGCATTAATAGCTAATGGTAGAAAGTGTGGAGGGAGGGAGAAAGAAAGAATGGCTACATTTTCAGCTTTGTAATTGATGTTTTTTAAAGAGTTGGCTGTAATTATGATACTTGAATGTGATTATCATTAAGCTGATAAATTATTTAGTAAGAAGGTGAACAACGCGAAGAGATCATTGATGTATTCAAGCATCTTAGTTGTATTCCATAAGTCTTCTTGTGACTCCCAGACTGCTGTATTAATCACATGGATACCACAGATATGTTCTGTTATTATCTTTCACGGCAAGGTCAAGGTTTTGTACTAACATATCGTATGGGAAGGCGTAGGTGGGGGAGAAGAAACCTCAAAATTATTAATCATACTGCAGAGCAACGATAACACTGGTTCTTTGCTGACTTGAAATGGATTCCTTAATGCCCCTCAAGCCAAGATGTCATAATGACCTCGCTATCAGACCCCCTTAGACAGCACAGATAACATGTAAATTGGATGCACAGGAAGCAGCAGGTACAGCAGTGATGGAGCAGCACTCACTTGACTTCTGCTGCTGAGCAGCCACGACCACAGCAGCACAAGTGTGGGAATATGCCTCCAAAAGAGAGCCCTGGATGGACTTCGCTTACTTGTCAGGAAACAAACAAAAAACAAAAAACAAAAAAAAAAAAAACCTAAAGGAAAAAACAACGTATTGAATAATAAAGAGCAAATATAAGGGTGGTTTGTTTTTGTTTTCGCTTTTTTCCTAAGTAAACCAGAGCTCAATTCCCTTTCGAGGTAGCGACAACCTCCTGAGTGTGCAGCACAAGCTCACCCTTTGATAATGTATCAACGTGCTGCTAGTAACACATCCACAGCTGCTAAAACACTGTATCTGCCAGAAATTACCCCAAATCTCATTTAAATCAGCTGCCCAAATACTCTCGTGAGCTTTCTTGTAATAAGTTCTTCCTAAAGGCTTTGTTCCTTGAATTAATTCTGTTTCTTTAATAAAATAATTTGCCAAATAATTGGAATAAATCAGATAATTTATTTTAAAGGAAAAGAAATACCACTAGACATTAATAAAATGACCAATGTCTTAAGGTCCCAAGGGCTGAGTCTTAAGTAGATTTGATATACTTATATATTTGATATATTTGATATATTTGATATGGTTATATATATGACAACATTAAATGTTGATAAATAGGAATAGTGCCCATTTACATCATGGCAGAGCCAAAAGTTTGGTATTTTCTAAACTTTATTATACTACTTAAAAGGAACTCAAGGGGCTTTTATCAGACCTTTATTAGGCTTTTATTAATTTATATTCTAAACAAGTAATCTAAGTAGTGTTATCAATTTCCTTTATACTTAAAAGACAGAGAGAAAGAGAAATAGAGAGAGAGGAAGAGGATTAGAAGGAGAAACATCTTGAGAACAGGAGAGAAAGAGGAAGAGAGAAAGAGGGAGGGGGAAAGAGAAATGCAGAAAGAATCAAGAAGATCGTTCCAGAGCCTTACTATTTTATTTCATGTATCAATCACTGATTTGTGCATATTAAGTATTTACCTCACCAGGACTTGTGAAAGAAATATGTATAACTACCTATTTGTAACCAGCTTATGAAATCAATTAAAATAAATCCCATCTTTAGTGACTTACTGTTGAACTCATCATTCACCAAATGGTCTCAGGCATGACTAGTTGTGAACATTTTAGTCTGTCCACAAAATATCTCAATAGTTAATACGTATTTTTGAAGAAACATTACTTTTACTGAAATAAATTCATTGGATTTTTTAAAATAAAACTTCCTCAAGATAAATTTATCTTCAAATATTTTCTGAAGTCTAGCAAACAAGTCTAGTATTTTATGTTCTTGTTCACTGCAATATTTTGAAATTTGAATGATGAAGCTTGGGAGTTTTTTCCCCATAATTTTGCTAAATCTCTTTTTGAGAAAACTTGAAAAATGCAGAGAAATACTGTGAAATTATTTTAATATTTCTTTCTTTCATTAAGGCTGGAAATGTTATTCATACTAAATTCTTATTATTTATTTTTTCCATTCCCACCCCAGAAAATTAGTTCAGCATTTTCCTTTTTATTTCTCATGTTTTTTGGTTTATTTTTTTACTTTTTTGACTTTTACAACTTTTTATACTTCAGATATTGGCAGTATACTATAAACAAATGCAATGTAAAATTTAAGGTAAATTGAAAAGATTTTATATTATTCTCATGACTTTCATGCAGTACAACAGACACACAGACCTTGTTTTGGCCCTGGGTAAAAGAATGACTTAGTTTTGAAGAAAACAAAAGCAATACTATTTTCCATATCACCAAAGCTTATGCATGAAAGGTTAAAATATCATATGCAGGGTATGTCAGGGAGTTGCTAGGAAAGATAGCAGCACAGCAAAATAATTTATTCAGATGAGTTTCAATATTTGTGATGATTTTCTTATGCCATTCTCATGCAGCCACATTCAAAGTTTTTTCTTTTATTTATTTATCATTAGAAAAATGGTGCCTGCTTGAGCTTAATTAATTAGCTGCAGTTATTTATAAAACACACAATGTGCCTGTTTCTTTGTCTATATGTGCCTGGTCTGTTTCTTTGTCTATATGAGCAGAACTAAAACATCGTTTAAAAATAGTTGATCTTGCTTTAGTCAGGCAGAGGGACTTTATGATCCCCTCTAGACTGATTTATGAAAATCTATGAATCCTGTTCTATACTCTTTTTAGGATTAGTCACCTAGAAGATGTAACTTAACACAAGTCAGGTCTTCTGCCTTTCTCCAGCATTTCCCATTTTGCTGGTGGTCTGTTAATAGCACCTCAGTTTTGTGAGGCTGTCTGAATGAAATGCACATCTCAGAAATGGAAAGTATTTCTGGCACGGGAGCGAAGAGAATAGGAAAAAAAAAATATATATAGTAAGGGGTTAAATTTGCAAAGGGAAAAACAGTCTTTGTGTCATGCTAGCAGCTGTGAACAAAATTAATTTGCCTCTCAAATATTGCCCCTAGGGAAGATCCCAGGAGTGTTATGTGAAATAGAAGGTTGTAAATGTCCCAGAGACCTTATGCAATTTTAGGGCTTGTTAGAAATCAGAAGTGAAAACTAAATAGTGCTAAAAAGAGAATGAAACAATAAAATAAAAATGTTTGAACTCCCATTGTAGATTGTGTTTAGGAGGCAAAAGTCAGACATAACCAACTATTCATCCTCCTGCTTCAATTTTGAGCGCAACTCTCTCTGAGTTTTCCTGCACTCTCCTGTTAAACTCAGTTTAGTTTTTCGCCTTATTTTTTTTTACCTTTTCTACTTCAGATGCTTTCTTCTCGTTTCTCTTTCTTCACTCTGCTTAATTCACCAAAGCAGTTGTGCCTGCTTGATCTGATTGACTTTAACAGGCTTTCTCAGGAGCTGTAAGTAAAGTCTGTGGTCTCTGTCCCCTTGTTCTTCTCTCAGCCATGTACTTTCCTATTAACTTTTAAACACTCCAAATCTCCAGGGCAGTGAACCCCCCTGACTCTTTCTGATACAGATGGGAGTTGAAGACCACTGACATTTCTTAGGAGCTGCTCAGCATCTCACCATATTGATACATAAACACCTGATGGGTCAGATCCAAAGTCTCCTGAAGTCAATGGAAAAATCTCTCATTGACTCAAGTGGGCTTTGGATCAAATCCTATTTGTTTATCTGCCCTTCTGTGTTAACCTTCTATGTTTCTCATCTTTCCCTATCAATACCTCTTGCTGGAGGCAATCTTGGCAGGACTAAAAACAT
>VWZS01009260.1:68778-91910 GCA_013397075.1 Rhabdornis inornatus
TATATATATAATTGTCTGTATCTCCTTTGTAAAATCAAAGTGAGTCTATATATACAAGATAGATAATTGTTACTATCATGACAGAGAGGATTTTAAAAATTATTCCTTTATGAGACATGTATACATATAACCAGTAATAATTATCTTGGAAATATAAAGTGAGGATATATTTAGATTACATTGTATCAGTGGATCAGAATATCTGAAGAAAAGTTAATTAACTATTAAATCTAATACTTTGGATGTAAAGAAGCAATTAACAGCCTGTGTCTTTGCTATCCTCCTTTCTTTACTCATTGACATTTTGTGACTCTTTTAATCATGTTTTTAAAGAAACCTGTTCTGTCAGTGCTCTCGAGGATAATACATTCTGGCAGATGGCTGGGATTAAAAAAAAAACAGAAACAAATCACCAAAACCAACAGAAACTGTTAAAGTGGCTTTTTCTGTCTGTATTTTCAGTGTGTGTCATGGAACATCATGGAAAATGACATGAGTGATAGGAACCTGATGTGATTCAGATGATTTTCAAGAGGAAAATGGTACACATCCTCTGAAGATTTCTTCTGCTCTCAAGAAGCCCACAGTGTCTTTGAAAACAGCACATATTTTCACAGTGACAGGAAAGATGCCAGAAGTGGAGGGGTTAAAATCTAAAACTTCTATAACTGTTCATAAAAAGTATAACAAAAGAAAAGAAACCCCATTAAAAGTTCCCCATCAGAATGGTGTCACTTCACAAAGAAAGTTTCTAGGAAAAACTTTTTTAAGTTGAAGTTTTTTGTCTGTTGGGCTGTTTTTGGTTGGAGTAGAGTTAATTTTCTTCCCAGTGGCTATTACAGGGCTGTGTTTTGAGTTTGTGCTGAGCATAGGGGGGATAATACAGAGGGTTTTTTGCTTTTGCTGATCAGGGCTTGCAGAGAGCCAAGGCTTTTGCTGCTTATTGCACTGCCAGGGGAGGGGATGGGGGTGCTTGGGAGATTAGGAGGGGACACAGGCAGGACAGGTGACTCCAACTGACCAAAGGGCTATTCCAGACCATTTGAAATCATGCTCAGTGGTTACAGAAGAAGGAGAAAGGGAGACATTGGGAGTGATGGTCTTTGTCTTCCCAAGTAACCATTATGTATGATGGAGCCCTGGAGATGGCTGAGCACCTGACTGCCCACGGAAGCAGAAAGTTAATTCCTTGTTTTGCTTTGCTTGTGTGCAGAGTTTTTGCTTTCCCTGCAGTCATTTTCCTGTTAAAATGACTTTATCTCAACCCATGAATTTTCTCACTTTTACCCTTCTGAGTCTCTCTCCCATCCCACTGCTGAGGGAGTGAGTGAGAGGCTGAATGGCTTGGGGTTAAACCATGGCATCTGTTTTAATAAAATCTTGTTTAGAGCAGAATTTTGCTTTTCAACACTAAAGACTAGAATACTAAATACTGTATTTCCAGCACACCTTTGGGGGAGTATTTTGAAGTATAGTTTGGTTTATAACTTTATGTTTTAATGAAGAACAACTTTTTGAACCTTCTTAAAACACTTTCCCAAAACTTTTACTTTCATAGTATTTCTACATTTTTCAGATCAATTTTGAGAAAAAAAGAAAATGAAAGAAAGCAAAATCTATTTCTATATGTATTCTAGTGCAGAAAGTATGGCATTTTTTCCCATATAATAATTTTAAGTCACAAAGTTTCTTCTAATAAAAATATAAATGTGTGTATATATATATACACATATGTGCATTCACTCTGTTCTAGCACATCATACTCCTGGTTGACATATCAGATATAACTACTGAGCCAAAAAGCATGATTTTTAACAACTTTCAAAGTGCTTGAACAGGACAATATGGTGTTTATGTACTGGTTGTATTTTTGTTCTACAGTTAGCAAAACTGCAGTCAAGCTATAACTGGTAAAGGAGAACAAAACCTTAATTGCAGACACAATCAGAAAACTTTCGGATTTCTGACTTAAAGTCTAAGTTCCCTAAATCATTATAATTCCTTCTTTAAAGTGCCTTTTGTTAGCATAAAGATATAAAATATTTTTCATATATGTTTCATATATTGTTTAATTAAAAAAAACCTTACATAAATTATTGATATTACTTTTTATTTGTTTTTTTATGGATACTAAATACACTGAATAATATGCCCTTTTCAAAAATTTGTTTAAGAACACATCAGATAGCAAATTTTACTGCTTTGGGAGTGAAAGAGAGCCTTCCAATAATTTCTCTGAAAGTTACTGTCAAACTCCCTCATTGAAATAAGAGACCTAGCCGAGCAAAGTGTGATGTGAAAACCAGAGACAGAGGGACAGAAGGTGACATGAATGAAGAATTTTGTGAAATAAAAGCCACCCCGGAATGGATTAGAAAGTGCTAGTAGGAAATTGCATTGAAGGAAGAATTACAGCCAAGAAACTCTTCAAAACAGTGCATGAACACTGACACCAGTGAGTCATGTTCAGCCTTTACTGCCTTCTGGATTATTTTTAATTTCTGTGCAGAAAAACTTGATCACAGGTATTTCCAGGGTTATATCTTGTGGGAAGTTTGAGAACATCACCTCTGTTCCTTCATAGGTGTGATAGTTATGGATAGTGTTAGCAAGCATGTAGGATAGACTTGTGATTAAACAGGCAGCCACATCCCAATTACAATGTTCTTGCCATCAGCACAGAAATGATCTTTGGCAAAACAAGCATCCCAGATCTCTCCCTTGAATTTAACCCTCCTGAAAGGCTCATATTTTGTATTAATGGTATCCATTACACCTGTGAAACAATAATGTTGTTCCTAAGCACAAACAAGATTTGTTTAATTCCACAATTTGCTTATCTAATGCTGTAGCTACTTTAAGTAATTTCTAAATGTTCATTCATCTTTTTTCTTTCTTTTTTTTTTTAACCCTTGCTGCTGAGAATTTGTACTGATACGAAATTTACTGATACAGAATTTGTACTGATACAAAAAATAGATACAAAGAAACCTACTAACATCTCTGTTTGTAAATTAACCACGTAAGTAAAAAAAACCTAGTGAGGAGAAAGAACATAAAAATGATACATAAATATAATTTTGCTGCAATTTTAACCATGCTATATTGATCATACAATAAAATATTTTATGATTCATGTATTTATCATGGTCCATGTTTTTAGACTCCTATTCTCTATAGGGATATATTTTTTCTCTTAGAAACATACATTTCTACAGAGATATGTTCTTGGAACTTAGGTTCACAATTGATCATTCTGGTCATACTGACTCTATTTCTGGTCTAGCATGGAAAGAATGACACTACTATACTTAACAGGAGAAAGCTTTTTCTGGCAACAACCTTCAGGGCTCCTACATGTGTTAAACTGTCCTGCTCCTACACTCAAAGAAAAATAAATCAATAAATTTGCTGGACTGGTTGTTATGCAATCTGGTGTCTGGACATCATACACCGATCATGCTGAGAACTCATCTCTCAGCTGACAACTCTCTGGGCTGTCAGTGCCATCCATCCACCTGATGAGCTCGTATCAGCCACGCATTTTCCTGACAAATGCAGTTTCCCAACAAGGCCTACTGAAGTCCTCAGCAAAATGGGTGCACAAAGAAATTTTTTTTTTTTTTTTTTTGGTCAGAATGATGAATGAAGCACCATTCCTTCCCTCTTGTTTCTGTGTACTTTTCTTAAAAAAAAAAATATATATAATCTCTGTAAAACTAACCAAGTATACTAATGTAAAATCTAATTCTTTCTATTTTAAAAAAAAATTTAGATAATCTGACTCACACTAGAAAGAAATATGTAAGAAGTAGATCGTTAAACCTTTCATGCACATGAAATCTCTGTGAAATACATCACAAGTCTAAAACTCAGTTTTAAACGTGCTTACTATGTGATCAAGACTATTAGTGATGTATCAGTGATAGCTGAGGTATTTTTCTAAGGTATCTCATGTAGTCACTAATAAAAATCTATGTATTATTGTATAGAAAAAAAAATATAGAGTCCTGAAAAGAAGGGGGAAAAAGAACAAAAATAAATGTTTCTGCACAGGTAACTTGCAAAATCTTCCCCATCAGAGACTACTCAGTAACATTTACCTACGTGTAGTTTTTCAAGGTAAAATCTGCAATTCTCACACTGAACTCCTCTTTGCCTTTAGACGGTCAGATTAGAAGGGTCTGAGGTTTGGAAGGCTTTCTCGTTTTTATTTGCTTTGTTGTTTCTATTGCTGTTACTTTCCCCTTCCCCTTTGTTTTCTATCTCTTGTTATGCAGTATCTGAGTACCTTGATATTATTAAACAGGAACTACCAGATGTGGTAGCAACTGAAGGTGTCACTCATCACAGAACTTCATCACTTACATAAATATATTTACATAATAACTAGTACTGATTTAACTATATTGATAAAAGAGTCATACAGGATTTAATAAAATATTCTGTACAAAGCCCCAGAATTCCCCAAAGGAAAGCCCTGAAAGGACCTCTTAAATAGCTTTGTTAAAATAATGACTCTAAACATTTTATTTTACTTTTAATAAAAAGAAGATAAGAGCCATTCAACCCATTTCCCTGTATTCTAGGCTTTGATCAGCTGTGTAAGACAAGGAATGACTTTATTGTTAATGTTTTTTCTTTGCTAAGTAGTGTTTGAGAAACTATATATACCTGACCTTGTTTCTAAATTCTAGCTGGGGGAAAATAGTATTTTGGCTTCTTTATTGTTTGGCTCAAACACTTAAAGATCTGTATTTTAAAATTAAATACGTGCAAAGCCTCATTATTACCTCCAGTTTCCCTAAGAAATTAGAAATGAACTTTTAAAATAATTTTTCTTCTTTTATGCACAGTAATTCCTCATGTGTTAAGATCAGCTCTTCCCTACAGCTATTACCTAATCGGCATGCAGAGTTCTGATTATGAAATACAAGCAATTTGAGGGAAATCTTAATGTAATTTGCATTAGCAATTCTAGTTACTGGCTAAAGACTCTAAGATGGTTCTTTAAAAAAGAAAGAAATAGTGTTTTTTTTCTCTGCTGTGCAGCTGAGTTGTACTTTTATTGTGCTTGTGGAGCATGCAGAAACGCTGCTAATTTCAGAGGGTATTAAAACTCAGAGGAAGAGAATAAAAGAGAAAACTGTGGAGGGTAAAGGTCTTGTGTGTAAAAATGAACTGATTTAGCCAGAGTCAACATCAAGTGAACACAGACTTGGGATATAATTAGGGGCAGTTTAACTGTCCCAATAATAAAGGCCTTGGTAAAGCTTCAGATGATTTCAGACTAGATGATGATTCCAAGATCTCTGCTGATATTGAAAAATCTTAGTTTTGATATAGTAACTACTCAGTGTATTAAAAAAACAAAAACAAAAACAAAAACAAAAACAAAAACAAAAACAAAAACAAAAACAAAAACAAAAACAAAAACAAAAACAAAAACAAAAACAAAAACAAAAACAAAAACAAACAAGAAACCAAAAAACAAAAAAAATCCAAAAAACAAACGAAAAAACCCAAAAACAATAACAACAACAAAAAACCCCCACAAAAACAAACAAAAAAAAAAAAAAAAAAAAAAAAAACAAAAAAAAAACCAAAAAAACGAAACCCAAATAAAACCTACAACCCCCCAAAAAAATCCCCAAAGAAAAACACAAAAAACACCCCCACCCTAAAAAGGATGCCTTCTTTGAGCATCTCCCTTTATACCCCTTTATGCATTCCCTCTCCCATATTTCACTTTCTATGAATACTTTCCTGCAATGGCAGATGTGCTTCATCTAAGACTGATTAAGATGAAATTACTCATTCTCTTGACCCATGGAAAATTTCACGAGCTGCAATTTGTCTACTGGTTCAGCTGTGAGTACAATCTGATTGGCTGTAATTTAGCTTTATAGTGCCTTCTCCCTCCTGTCCCCCCAAAAACAGTTAAAGTCCAGTGATACTAAAATTAAAACAAAAAACAGGAGGTGGGGAAAAAAAGCAGAGGGGACTAGAGGAGATGGGNTGAGTCTGAGGTACTGCAAGACAGACGAAATTTCTTAGCAGGATATTCTGCACACTGCAAAATTTATCTCAGGAAAATTAAATGTCTCTCTACTTCTGATAATTTCAATTTTTATTTCTTATCCATAAGTATTATTTGCTTTAGTAATACAATGAAATAATATCAAATTGATTTTGTTATTGTGGTTGCTGCCTTTGTTTTTTTTTTTTTTTTTTTTTTTTTTTTTTGGTTTTTTTTTTTTTTTTTTTTTTTTTTTTTTTTTTTTTTTTTTTTTTTTTTTTCAAATTTTTTTTTAAAGTGCCTTTTACTTATGATAAATAGAGCTNAATATCCTTTAAAACTTTCTAATTCTTAACGGTACAAAGAAATAGGTAACAAAATTTCCTGTGTGAAGCAAGTTATTTACCAGGCTTAGGTTTTCACCCACAGGGTGTGAGCACATTCAGAAGGTAGCTTCTTTCTACCCAGACTTAGTGATTTGGTTTATTTTATTTTGTTTTGTTATGTTTTGGTTTGGTTTGGTTTGGTTTGGTTTCCCGGGAAAAAAATCTCTTCTTAGCGATCCCATAGGTAGGTTTTGTCTTCTGGAACCTTAGCCCACACAGGCTTATGACTTTGTACCTTTCATCACTAAGTTCTTATGGATGATAAAAAATGTTAGTGATTAATTCTTTCAATATAATTTAGATTCGCAATACACTTTTTTGCAGGGAGAAAAAGAGGTGGACAAATACTCAACTAACTAATTTCTCTTCCCAGAGGCTCTATTTTTTTTAAAAAGAAACATAGAGATGACATAGAGCCTATGGGACACGTTTGCCACAATATCTGTCAAACTGGTTGCATTAATAGCATATGTTTGATCTTATCTGATTACTCTTTGTCTATCCTAATCACAAGAGATTCTGCTGCCTCAAAAGTTTGATTACCAAATCAAACTTTTGCAGAGAGTGCCTGGACTCAGGAGAACTCCATGTGTTACCCATCCTGCACAAAACTGCCTTAGAGCTACGTGGAACTCCATAGAATTGTTATGAGAGGAGCACTTTAAGATCTTCTCATATCAGCCTCCTGATAATACATGTCTTAAGAAGCTGATCATCTTTTCACTCTCATCTGAATATGAAGAGACAGTGAGAACAATATGGTGTATTTTACACACCCATAGTGCACAGTTCTTACATAAGGCATAAATCATCATTTGTGTCTTAGATATATTCTCACATGTTTGAACATTGACTGCAAAAGTGTGTCATAGAGTGACCAACCTAGATGCAGAATTCAGTCAGATGAATATCACCCTACTTCACCAGCGATTGAGAAAATCTGATTTGCTAATGCTCCCTGACCAATTAGTTCCAGTCATATGCTAACCAAACCAAAACAGAATAAACCAATCCAAACCGAAATGAAACAAAAACAAACTACATTGAAATAACAATCTTTTTCAAAGAAGTGTGTATTTCTTTGCTGGAGAAAAAAAAAAAAGGAATATGTCTATTCTCCACAAATACTCTCCTGCATTTAAAATTATCATTCTTTCCTAGACTCTGATGCTTTGCAGGTATATTGATACCTTATAGAGTGGTATCAGTGATATTCCTTAGAAGATCCTGAAGTCTAGCAGGAGGTGAAATGTAAGTAGTTGGGGTTTTTAGCCCTCTTAACTGGAAAGGAATAAAACTTATTTGTGTGAATATTTTCAACAGAGAAAATACCCTGAACTGTTACCTCATTTTAGTGTCTAATTGCCACTTTAAATGTTTAATATGTATTAAAACAACAATTGAATAAAAGACATTATGAAAAAATGCCAAATAATAGAATAATTACTGCAAATTTAAATATCTATGAGCTTCACCTTATAAGTGCACAAACTCTGTATTTAGCTATTTTCAATATTTGCAGTTTTCCATATCTAGGGACTTATTCATATTTCAAAACTAGGTAACTATAGGAACTGAACAGGAGAATGATCATGCAATGATCATTCCACAAGCACATAGTATTTAAATACACAAAATATTACTTATTTGTAGAGGCAAGCTTGAAAACCTACATATTAAGTGAGAGAAAAAACAAAAGTTAGAGTTTTTAACAAATACTCTTGCCACACTTCCAGGGTCGGAATAGCTGTTTGTTTCAGAATTTAAAAAATGAGCTGCTCCAATTCTATTAAGCTGATATGTGTTTATATCCTCTTTTGATCAGTCATCTGTGTGCCTTCTTGTAGATGTCTACATACACTTTACAGGAGAACATGCTGGTAGTAAGGAACTCCAAGCTGTTAAATTAATCTTTATAAATCTACTCTAAGCTGCAATGGGAAAAAGAAAAGCTCATAATTTTGACATGTGAACATTATTATATGAATTAGTACAATATGTTGAAGGGATAGGAAACCACACAGGATCATGTAGAAAATGTCTTTGAAGACAGCCTCTGATAAGACCTTCTCCTAGTCTGACAAAATTTTCTGTGCAAGTCTAGATAATTATCGCTATCATTTCTAAGCACAGATTACAGATCATAACACCTCTCTCAAATTCCCTGTATTTGGAGGGCTGGGAAAAAAAAGTTTTTTCAATGCACAGGTTTAAAGAGCACAATGGATGGATACTCATTCCAGGACACACAAAGTTATAGACCAATATAAAGTCGTTTAAAACACTTGAAAATAAGATGTCACAGCAACACACACTTTTGTGAAAATAATGAAAANCTTTCTTTTTGCTTTCCTCCTTTTCTCCTTCCCTCTGCCTTCTCCCCTCTAAATTAATATGAAGTACTACTGTCTTCAATATACGAAAGTAAAGCAATTTACAAAGATAACTCTGGCTGTTTCTTTTTCTGCTAAACAGATAGGATGAAGTAAAATAATTTTTAAATGTTGTTGTCATGTTGAATATTGTTTAGGATAAAAAACAGCAGGGAACAAAATAAATCACTACCATGAAGCTAAGACAGGGCTTTATGGCTCAAGGTAAAAAAAAAAAAAAATCACTTGTATCTAAATACTGCTGTTCATTTAGGGGTTTTAAATTTTATTTTAAACGGATATGTAAATATGGAATGGGAGTTTTCAGTGATTTAAACTGAATTTGCCTCTACCATGTAGTGAGACACTATGATACATTGAAACATGAGTGAATGTACATTTAAGAATTATAAACTCTTACCCCTGACTTCTGAGACCTACACATCTTGACCCCTGAAGAGGTGGTTCTCACAAATGCTCCTGCGACAGCTCAGCCTGAGCATAATAGGAACATACTGAATTTTTGGGGGTGTTTTTTTTTGAGAATGTCAAGGTTGCTAGAATTGCTTTAGCTCCATGTATTGCAATAGTTCCCAGGGCAGACGACATCTCAGAACTAAAGTAATATCCTTACAAAAGAGGTTTTCAGGCTTCAGTGTAGAAACCCCAATATTCTGTGAACTATAACTAAGGAAGTCTTCACAAGTAAACTCTCTTCAGGCTTTGACAAGGTCATAATTTCCAAAGGAAAATTATATTGAGAACAGAGAACCTGAAATTCACTTTCAATTTTCCAAAGGGGTTACAGATGCCACTCAAAATATTTCTGATATGGAAGATCAAGGAACCATAAATTACTTATCTTCAATATTTGCACTGCAGAGATGGTCAAATGCCCCATTAAAACCATATGTTTCTGACATCAGATCTTGTGGGGACAATATCTCAAATTTAACTGATTTTTCTCTTTTTTTTCCCCTAAATCTTATAATTTAACACAGTGGTATTAGAAGTGGCAAAGTGAAGCAATAAACCACACCATCTGCTTGCTTTTTATGCTGTATTCTCTAGTGTATTAATAAAAATCTACTAGACTTGATGCTAAGGATACATACACAAGCAGCAGGAAGTGTCCAGTCTCAAAAAGACCAACAGAGACACCTGCAAGAACACTAGTTCATGTGGAATCTTCACCCTCAATTCTTCTCAGAAAGAACTTTGAAAATAAAGCTGAGCTAGGAATTGCAGAAACACATAAGGAATATGAATGGCTTCCTCTCGTCTGTGTGCCAGTTTGAGATTAGTAAATTAGTGTATTCCAAAAGTGAGAGGTTCTGCCCCCCAGGCATTTCCCCAAACTCTACACATGACAGTAGAGACAGGCAGCCTGTTATGTCAATCTACTTCCACATTTTCTTTGTCAGGTGATGTACTGACCCAGACAAGTTCTGGGACCAGGCTGAGTGGGATTTCAAAGACCTAGGACAAAAGAATCACAGAATTATTGATGTCTCTGATCCACACAAACATCATCTTTCTCAGACAGTCAAAGGTCAGTGAAAATCTCTCAGACCTCATAAAAGAAGTTCTACAGGCTAATTTACCCCCTTCCTGAGTAAGTAAGTTTCCCTTCTCTCCCAGCCTGTGTATCAGCAGGGAAGAAAAAAGTTTTGAAGATAAAAGCCTTTGTGAAGCAAGTGGAGAGGAAAGACGAGAAATGTCTGGTGAAAAGCAATATGTATCAAGTATACACAAAAGAAAAAATCCTACTCCAGAACATTTTCTAAAATTCATTAGAATAATTACAAATAAAGTTATTCCAAATAAAAATATTTACAGTAATTTTCAGTTAAGTCCGTTATTTAATGACAAAAAGTAAAACAACTATTTTACCAATTCTCACGTTGTTGTAAGTTAAGTGTTTTCTTTTTATTAGGCCATTTTTCAAATTCCAGTCAAGCATTGTGCTTTATTGGAAGATAAAAAACAAACAGCAACCATTTTTTCCAGAATTAATTTTGTCAATACCGTCTGTTCTTTTATTATGCAATATAAGAACAATTAAACCATTTTTTAAAAGAAAGCAACTTTGAAGAAAATGGTTCTCAGTTGTTGTTTCTTTCTTTAAAAAAGACCTAATAAGGAAATGCAGTTTTATTACATTTGTTATTGATGCTATAAAACTGTACTCCAATGTCTGCAAAATACAATTTAATTGATCATGCTGTGAAAATGCATTAATATGAGTTATTGAATTTTTCATGTGTATTTGAAATTATGTAAAGATGCGAAACTCTCCTATGGCACAGTGTAAATCTTTGAATTTCAGTTTAATTATTTTAATTTAAACATGTTTCTGAAATAGGGCCACAAATAAGATTTTGGCCCAAATTCTTAAACATATGGAAAACATATGTTGGCTGTGAACTAAAGATGGCTAGGAAGACGATACTGTATGATATCATCTCAGACCTCACTCATGTGAGATAATGGATTACTTTAATCAATCTTTATTATTTTAATCATTGGTGGGAAAAAGAAAAAGAAAAAGAAAAAGGAAAAAGAAAAAGAAAAANCTTAAGTTTTCTTTTTTCTTCATAACTCTGAGATATTATAGAAACCCCAAGGTTTTTTATGTACTATCCCTCCCCCCACTGCCTTCATTCTCTTTTTTTCCCCCCTCACAATAACTTTTTTAACAGTAAAACAAATTAGAAAAATAAAGACCATGCTTAAGTCTGTCATCTTAACCTCCCACACACTTATTTTGCCTCTCTTCTTTTATGCTCCAAATTCTACACAGAATATTTTTAGTCAGCTAATATAGCTCTTTAAAAACCCTGAGAAATCAAAATTCATTTGAGTCTTTCACTATAAATTTTTCTATTTTTTTTTAAAATTAATTCATTAATTGCCTCATGGAATCCTTCCAGTCATCAGCTTGCAATTATCATTTTCAGTCTTGGCTCTTACTTTATATTAGGACTTTGATATTATTCATATTCATATTATCATTAAACCAGTGAGTCAAAGAACATGACATACTGTGATAATTTAGGGTGAATATTTTCTAGTATTTGGTTATTACACTGAAGTAGAGTTTACTTTTTAGTAGAAGTTTGACATTTTTAAGAAATATTTAATAAAAATACATACTAACAAAACAAGCACTATCTAAAAATGAGCTGAAATAAACAGTGCTCAGCAAAATATCTGAATACTTGTTTCAGAGTAAAGAGGAAGGATAATTCTAATTGCTTATAAATATTTGTTGTTCAGATGCAACGAATGCTCTATATGAATTTTATAAATAAGATGCCAAATGCTCTATATGAATTATATATATATTTTTAATGATAAATTCTCCAATTACTTTTGCCCTTTTTTCCAGTATTTCTGTTTTTCACAATTCTTAAAATTCAAGGCAAGTTTAGTCTATATATGTTTGAAGAAAAACACAGATTGAAGCTGAGGGAGAGGAGAAGGGGAAAGAAATTTTGGGTAGGGTTGAAAAGACTTGGCTCCTGGTCTCAGAATCTTTCAGTCTATTATTACTATTGTTGGCAGTAGGCAGATGCTTTGGGCAGCTTCATCCCCAGATTCATCTTCTCAGGAACACGCTAATCCAACCACCCTGCACTAGTCTATCACAACATTTTACAGCCATGGGGATGCTCCTTTTCCCACATGTCCTTTTAGGCACCTCTTTTATATAACAGATGTTACATCCAGCCTGGCCTTGATGAATTCCAAGGATGGTGGGGCATCCATAGGTTCTCTGGGCATCCTTCTCCAGTGCCTCACCACTGTCATGCCCAAAACCTCTTCCCAACAGCTCATCTAAACCTGCCCTTTTTCAGCTTAAAGACATTCCCACTTGTCTTGTACCTGCATATCTCTGCAAGAGTACTTTTCCTTGTTTTGAAAAGACGCATTAAGGCCACCCAGGAGCATTCTCTTCTCCAGGGTCAACAATCCCAACTCTCTCAGTCTTGTCTTCTCTACCTGTTCCTGTCCTGATGTGCAGCACAGTTTGGTTTTAGTGTCTCTCAACTTCCCCTTTTTGGATGTTGTGAGAAATTAATAATTATTTCAGATTAAAAATAGAAGCCACATAGGGCTATATTAAGAACAAAATTAACGTAAGCTAAACAAAAGCCTTAAGCTATGGAGCCATTAATAAGCCCTATGGAGGGCATTATTGCTGCTTTGTAAAGTTATTTTTTAAATCTTGAATCTTATCCCAGTGCTCACTGAACCTTGGACCAGGCATCAGAGCCACTTTCCTCCCACTTTCTTTTCTCTCAAGTGTCAGACTGCATGGCCCTGGGGTTCAAAGCATTGTTTGGGATATGTGTTCTCATCCTTTCCCACTCTGATACAATTAACTCCCTGAGCTACATGTGCTGTTTGGACAAGTGAATAAATCCTGAAGTTAGATTCTGAATGGACCCTGGTGTTTTGAGTTGTCTCCATGAAACCAAATGATCAATACTTTCTTCCTTGCATTGCCTTTTTATCAGAGTTTGCAGCCTCCCACCAAGGTTCATAACCTTGGCGGTCATCTTTCATCCTGAACTGTCTTTGATTATAATTTTACATCACACAAATTTCATTCTATCATCTCCAAAACATAGCAAGGCTGTGACCAAAGCTGTCTCAGGATGATGCCAAGTCAATAATTCATACCTTTATTACATCTCTGCTGGGTAGCTGTAATTCAGCCTAGTTGTTGTAATTGTAGTATGCTAGCACCTGTAGATTGGTGTGCCTGAAGCAGTTTTGTGTCCAATGATTGTTCCATGCCTTTTACAATCTTATCTACTTGTCAAATGCATCTGTAATATATAGCAAATGCCTACCACACCTTACAGAGACAAAGAATTTATGCCACTTAAGATTTTAAATCCTTCCTTGTGAAATACCACAGCTGAAAGGTAATTCTTTTAGACTATCAGTTATACTCAGGTTTGTATTCCCTTTTCGTCCCTTCTTTCCTTCCTTCCTTCCTTCCCTCCCCTCTCCTTTTATTTCTCTCTTTCTCCTTCACCTTCCCTTTTCCTTTCACTTCTCCCCATTTTCCTTCTGCTTGTAACTGTACAGAGTATTTTTTATTGCATCTTTTGTATTTCAAATTTTGAGTCACTGTACAGGGTACTCTGAAAAAAATTTCTTAAAAGCCATTAGAATCAGTGGCCTGGGCTCAAAAACTGTAATGTGAGTGGTGTTCAAATGATAAAAAACTATGTAGAAGTATAAAGGGAAAATGTCCATTCTGGCATTTGTTCTCAGCTATTTCTTCTTGTTTTTTTTGAAGCCGTTGCCCATTGCGAAATCATGGATGGAACAGCCACAAAAATACCCATTTCCATCCATTTTCTTACACTTCAGACTGTAGAATTACATTGGAAAAAAAAAAACAAAAGTTATATTTAGAAAGTATAAAGCAAAGCTTTTTGCTTTTTTTCTTGCTGGGTGCTTCCCAGTAGGTTTTCTGGCATTTTTCTATTCCAGATACAAAATTTCATATTTGCCTTTTCAGAACTTCATGAGGCTTATCAAGGTTCCTTTCTGCAACATGTGGAGATCCCTATGAGCACAGTGATTCTCTGCAATTTTATGTCATCCAGAAATTTGTTGAGAGAAAATTCTTACCTATCATCCTTTACTACTTAGGAACAAGGATGCTCCATGCAATTTCTGACAACATGAATGCAAAATAGCATGCCTTTTTCTTCTTTATCTACTATATCTACTTAGTGCTATGAACACTTTATCTACTTAGTGCTATGACATCTCACAAAAATATATTTTATTTCTTAAAACTGAACCTAAATGCTTCCTAAAGCTGTGTGGCTTTCTTAAGGTAAAACTCTGCTTCTTTTTTGTGAAAGTTTTTATTTGTTTTCATTACAAGAAGCTGGAGAAGTATGCACTGAAAGTACCCACACAAACAAAACTATAAGGCAAGCCAAAAAGCTACATTATTGTTGCAGTAAAGACCTTAATTTTGAATAATTCCATGTGTTTCACTGTGCATATCTGGAGATTTTAAATGCTATTTAGAAAATTACATGATCGTCCTTAATATAACCAAGTAATTAGTGCTCCCACTTTTAGCATAGTGAAAGAGAATAATTTGCCAAAGAAAAGTCATGGTGTTGTACAGGCCAAAAAGAGTTTGTCTTTCCTCCAGAAGCAGGTAAAATTCTGACCTTTCTGTAGTAGCCATGACAATATATCAGAGGAACCCAGACACCTTGTGAATATACCCACAGTATATCAGCATCACAGTTTACATTGTGAAGCATATTTATCATAACTGAGTCAAACAGGGCAAAATTCTCAAACCAATTTATAATTTACAATCCAGCATTTGGGACCTTGGCAACTCAGTAATTATTTGGCTTCTGCTTGTGTGAGTATGCATGTGTGTTTATTATTTTATTTATTTATGTGAAATGTGTGTACACAAGTTTTATTTTGGAGGCTTATGTTATAAAAGCTCTGCATGTGATTTATTAAAAACAAACGATGTACCAAAAAGAAGATTATATTCCTTCATAATGGGATGGGGTGTTTGCCAGAGCCTGGAAATGGAATACTAACTAGTAGCTTTTTGAGAGCTGCTAGTTGAAGAGCTGTTGAATATAAGCTGGCTTTGCTTGTCTTTTAGCTTGGGAGATTATTTCCCTTCATTTTTATTTGCGTTTTGTACCTTTTGGATGTGGCTTTCTTTCCTCATCTCCTTAGGCTCCATTCTCTGGACCTTTTTCAATACAGAAAAAAACAGATGAGAGGAACAGATCTAATAGGACAAGTGTGATGAGTCCAAGGCTTCAAATTTATGCTTCCTAATGGACAGATGCTGATTTAAACTGATTTGTGTCCCCAAGGTGATCTGCCATGCAGCTGAAAAGGGTGCCCAGGAAGGAGACATTTGGAACTGGGTTGCAATGTAACAGCTTGGCATACTCAGGGGTTCGAACAGGCTCAATCACTTTAATTCTGCATTTGCAGGAGGAGATTGTGTTGAAAAGCCTCTGACGGGGATAAGGTGAAAGGATGGGGATAAGGTGAAAGCAGAATACTACTCAGGTGAATGTCTTCCAGGAATAACTTAACTTCTAGCCTTGCACCTCTCCTTAATATGTGTAGGCCTAGGGGGAACTTTCCTGCTGTATTCAATTCTCTCAGTCTTTCCTCTGACTCAGTCAAAACTAAGGCCACATCATGCAATATTCAGCACTATAAAACAGTGAATCTCACTGGCTGCAGTGTTATCTTTCTCAGAGGAGATTTATCATACTCCCATTGTCAGTACCTACCTCTTGCAAGCATCTTTGGGGCAATAGTGATGGGTATCAGAAGGCATGGTGATTCTCGGTAATGTCTAGAAGTGAGGCTCTTGGATCCAGAAGGAAACTGTCCATGCTGAGACAGGTATCTGTGTCCTCTGGACTGACTGTCCTCAATGTCTTGTTCACAAGCATCACAAATTTTTTGAGTGCTGAAACCAAGGGCAGATGGAAATACCAGTTACAAAAAGAGAAGACTGTCACTGAAATACATCCCCTTCCTTGAGATGTTTTTCTTAATTTGACACTTGTATCAGGACTGAGATAAACTCTAAGCCATGTTAACATGTACAGCCATCTTATATATATGCTATATTAATGCTTTGTGTTTGTAGCTGAGGATAGTTTTGGTGTTGTGTAGTTTTTCTTGGGTTTTTTTGGTTTCTTGGAGGGGGTTGGTGGTTGTTTTTTTTGTTTGTTTGTTTTTTTATGGCAGAAGATATCATATAATTTTTTCAGTTTCTTCTTTGTTCTGTGTATAAGAATTCATACTTCCTCTCTGCTCCTAAAAATTATCTTTGAATACAGGGCTGGAAGTTTATGGGTATCAAAAAAACAAAGACCAGCTTGATGGGGGATCTCAATAACCTGGTTTAGTGGAAGGTGTCCCTGCTCATAGCAGAGGGGTTGAAGGGGTTGGGTGCTCTTTAAGGTCCCTTTCCATCCAAGCCATGTTACGATTCTACAAAAAGAATAAAAGCTCTCCCTGAGTTAAATTCAAAATAAACTCATGGATAGTACAAGCACACTACTGTAACAGAGAGAAAAAGGTCAAAAAGTATGAGAGTAAGAAAAGTGAGATTGATATGTCTTGTCAACTAAAAGATGGAAACTCAAATGAAGGCAGTAAAAACTGTGAAATAACCTTTATTTTGAACATACACACTTGACCAACCTAATGAGAGACTACCATATGACTGAAATGCCTCATTTTGTATGATAATTTATACTTTTATTTTGAATAAAACTCATCCCTGCAACAAAGAACAAAATTAAAAGTAAAAAGGAAGAATGCAAATATAAATGAGTGTAAATTTCTTTTTTTTGCCTTGCTTTACATATCTGCAAAAAAAGAATGAAAATAGCTTTCCCTACACAGGACATGCAGAGTCTTAATTTAACTGAGGTCTTTCAGTGGAAGTAGCAGGAAAAAAGTCTTATTATTATGATTGCTATTATTATCATTATAGCTATCATAATAGTCACCATCAGTATCAAATTCATGACAAAAAAGTGCCAGCCAATCATTTTGATAGCTGTGTTTACCAGGATGAGGAGTAAACAGGACAAATAAATCTCACCATCTGTTTAATGCTATGCTTCTGCTTAGAATTCTAGTGATAACACTGAATTACTGTACTTCCAGAATGTTCTTTGTAGAGGATTAACTAGCTAAACATATATATTAATTAGATGTGAACAATAGCATTCCACTGATGACACATTGAAGACATCTTTAAAAATTGCTATTAGAATATCTTTAATAAATTAATCTCTGATTTTTCTCTGATTATTCTATGCTGGGGAGAAAAAAAGGCGAAAAAAGCATGTTGTCATCTTCAGAGAGATGAATAAAAGAACAAAACAGAATTTAAATTGGAAGTTCAACCAATATAGAATTATATTTCTGAGTTTATTCATCTCATCAAAGGTTTACCTTCTCACAATTATATGTGATAAATAACAATAACATAATGGTATAATGACTGTTTTCATAACACACTAAGATAAATTTCTCAGATTTATTTATAATATAACTGCACTTAGATCCCTTGTCAGCTTTACAAAGTCACTTTAAGGTCTTAAATTGTTCAGGGGTTTTGTTGGCCTAATGCTTTCTGTCATGCTTAATCAAACAATCAATTTTAACAGAAGGTGATTGTCCAAATAAGTTTAGCTTAAATTCCAGGTATTGGATGACATCTCCAGGTTATCAGAAATAACAAATTGCCAAGCCTGGTTTTAACTAGATGATAGCAGCTGACCTGACATGAGTGCACTCTGAAGTGTGGCACACCCTGGGGGCATGAGGTGGGGAGCAGGATCTGTGGACGACTAAAAAGGACACTTAACAGATATCCTGTGAAATGGATAATGACGTCTACCTGCAGTTCCACCAGTATAAAATAGGAACTTTGATATAGCCAATGGAAGTAACTGGTGTAAAATCTAGATAGATGAGAACAGAATCGACCACCTAGGGACTGAAATTTTAAACACTTACCCTGGAGGAATTGCAAGAATGTTGAGGTTGTTCTCACACTTTTTTCTTAATCTGTAGAGAATAGTATTAAACTCGTTGGATTAATATCAGTAAATCTGATTTATGATCCCATTTAGAATTATACGTTTGTATGGTCCTTGAATAGAAAAATATAGGCACACTGTATCTTCTATCTGTCTCTGTTTTATCAGGATTTCAAATAAAGATATGGAAGTTGTCACCAACATCCAAACTTTAAAAAATCACTAACTTTTAGTCTGGATGCTTCCTGGTAGCCAGAGATTTTAGCAACCACTGCATGAAAAACGGTCCAGTACCATAAGTGATCATTTTGAGCTGGGAATCCTGTCCTCTGGCAATGTCAGATTCCAGCAGAGAATTACAACCCAACACAAGCTGATGTAGGCTGAATCAAGAGAAAGTGCTGCTTTCTCTGCCAGCAGTTGCAATTTCCTTTCAAGAACGGTTCTGTACAGAAATTTAATACTCATAACAGGATTGGAACAGAGGCAGAACTCGAGGTCTTCACTGAGATCAAGGTCCAATTCTGCTGAGTGAATGATTTCAGGGACTTTGGAGCCCAAGTCCCTGATATGCTGTAATCCATGGGTGTGTCCTGCTTGGCTGCAGAAAGTCAGTTTTATGCGTTGCATCCCTGCACTGCTTTTGGCTCTTGTCCGGCCTTCTAAGTTTTAGTATAATGCCACTGTGACTTAGAAAACTTAAAACTTGACTTGATTACAGAAAAAAATCCCAAACTTAAATGCAAATTAAGTGCAATTCAAAGTGGAAAATCAGTTCTCTCAATGTAAATATAATATTTTTGTGCTACGGAACATAACCTCGTCATTATGGATTCTAGGATGATTATTTCTTCTATTCCTCTCTTTGAATTCCATTGTGTCTTTCATTTAAATTCATCATTTATTAACTTTTCCCTCTTTTTAAATTTTTGCTTTGTTTTGCTTTTGTTTTTTAAAAAGCAAGCAAACTAATGAACAAATAAAAACCCCAAAGAAAATACAACAAAAAGAATATAAATCAGGTAAATGAAAGTTTGCTGAGGACAGCAGGGGACATTTAACTAATTTTGAAATACCTTGGTTCTTGTTAATAGATTCCTCTTCATGTTCCTGTGGGAAAAATTACCTTCAGCTATTTTATTAATAAATAAAATGGAATTAAATGAAACAAAATAAACATAATTTTAAGGAAAATAAAACCCAATTTATAGTTTAAATAAATGAGTGCATCCAAGGAAGTCTCTGCTTATAATGAGGGATCAGGAAACATATATCAGAAATGCTCTCTGGCACAAGTAAGCTTCTCAGTTTTCTTCAAGCCATCTAAATTTAAATTAACAGGTATCATAGAAAATCATAGAAAATAAACAACTAGGAATATATTTATGAAAACTACTTTCTGACTTTGTTGCATGAAAACAAGCAAAAGATAAAAATGAACAAGTAAAATGGGCTATACAAAATTAAATTTGAGGGTTCTTTCTATTTTCCTTTCTTTTTCCCCTTTTTTTTTTTAGTGAAATGTTATATTTGGTTCTAAAGCACAAGTTAGTTGTCATATACTTGCAAGAAGAGTTCAGGGTGGAGAGCAATTTCCTTGAGGTGCTATTCCTTCAACCCAAAAACTCAGTGACTAGAACAGCTTCAATTCATTCATTCTTTTGACAGCATTTGAGCAATACAGCTCATCTCTTAAAAGAATGCTTCAATATTTTTTTCTCCTGGACAGTAGAAGAAAGATCCCTCTAACTCTTCTGTTCTCACTTTTTCTTTTTGCACAAGCAACTAAAATTCAGGTGTCCCACAGAACCGAAAATTTTAAAATTCCTCTCTCTAATCTGTATTTTAAAAATGCTGAATCTGGCCAGTTCCAAGAGGAAGGACTGAGGAAAATTTCTTCTAAAACCCTTGCTATCAGCATGGTTAACAACAGGAGTCATAGTATCAAAGATGTTTACACTGGAAAAAAACTTTGACATTATCTAGTTCAACCGTTAACACTGCCAACCCCTCCCCTAAACCATATTCCCAAGTCCATCATTTACAAGTCTTAAACCCTTCCAGGGATGGTCACTCCATCATTCCCCTGGGCAGCTTGTTCTAATGTCTCACAATATTTCCTGGAAAAAGCATTTCTAATATGCAAATAAACCTTCCCTGTCATACCTTGAGGCTGTTCCTCTCATTCCATCACTCTTATATGGGAGCAGAGCCCATGGATCCAGCCCAACTCACACTGGCTGCACGCTCCTTTCAGGGAGTTGTCGAGTGACAAGGTCCCACCCAAGCCTCCTTTTGTCCAGGCTGAGTCCCCCCAGCTCCCTCACCTTCTCCTCATCAGACCTGTGCTCCAGACCCTTCCCCAGCTCTGTTCCCTCTCTGGACACTCTCCAGCCCCTCAAGGACTTTTTTGTAATGCAGGGCCAAAACCAAACCAAGAACCCAAGTGCTTCTCCAGTGCTGATTGCAGGGGGATGGGCACTGCTGGCCACACTATTGCTGACACAAGCCCAGTGCCATCAGCCTTCTTGGCCACCTGGGCACACTCCAGCTCATGTCCAGACACTGAAAACCAGCACCTCCAGCTCCTTTCCCTCTCAGCAGCTTTCCAGCCACCCTGTCCCAGCTGGAGCTGCAGGGGTTGTTGTGACTCAAGGGCAGGACCTGGCACTTGGCCTTGTTGAACCTCACACCATTGGCCTCAGCCCATGGATCCAGACTGAGCAGATCCCTCTGCAGAGCCTTCCTGCCCTCCAGCACATCCACACTCCCACCCAGCTCAGTGCTGTCCTCAAAATGACTGAGGGGACTCAATGCCATCATCCAGATAATTGATAAAAGTATTAAACAAGGCTAGGGACAATATTAATCCCTGAGGAACACCACTGGTGACTGGACAGCAGCTGGATGCAACTCCATTCACCACTGAATCATCCACTCTGTTGAATTTAGTCTTTAGTACAGAGCAATTGTTTGCTGCCTTCCAGGGCAGCAACCGATTTACATCTAAATTATAGCCACATATATAGAGGAAGGTGGTTTTCATCCTTAGTATTATTAAGTGGTGCACAGTCATAGAGTACATACAGTATTAATTTCTGTTCCAGTTGTACCTCTGTTTCAGCATTTACCGATTTTTATTTAATTATCAATATGAAACAGTTTTAAGAAGACTTCCTAAGGACTCAAAGTAGATGTTAAATTCCCTTTGAACATTAAAAAAAAATAACATCTTGAGTCAGCAGGCCTATCACTATTTTGTAGTACTTGTATATTTCGGATTGTTGACTTTTTCTTTTAGTTGACAGGAAGTTAACAAAAATGAATTAAGTTTGAGGATAGGCTAAAAACAAACAAACAAACAAAAAAAAAAACAAAAAAAAAAAAACAAAAAGAAAAAGGTAGATTGTAATAATTAAAATAAATTTCAAAAAAACCTGAAAAATGCCTTTGGCTTTATGCAGGAGGCATGTTGAATTTTATTAGTATACAAAGACAGAAAGAAAGTAAGGAAATGCATTGGCATAATATCCATCTCAGTTTTTCTCTTGCCTTTGGGCTTTTTTTCTGTCTTTCATTGCAATATCTGTCCTTTTTTTTTTTTTAATATCCTTAAACATCTCTTCAGCTAGTCCCCAAAATTCAATGGAATTTTCTTTTTGTTTCAAACTTTGACCAGAAATTCTTACTAACAATCATTCCTCACCTCTATCACAACACCTTTTTGTTACCTTTCCTTTGGAAACCAAGCATTCAAGCCATTCATCACTTTTCCTATCTTAAGAAACCCAAAAAAATCTTTGTCTGCTCTTAGATTTTGTGTAATTTCCCTACTGGCTTTCTGATACCAGCACTGACATTCTTTTAGCTACTCACTGAATCTGGATATTTTTGTTTGTGACTAGTAGGCAAGAAGTGACAATTCACATCTTCTAATTATGATGCCTAAAACTCACATTCCACTCCTCCACTTTTCTCTGTTTTTTCCTGTATCTCTTCCTTCCCTTTTTTCTCTCTCCCCTTCACTTCTCTTCCTCAGAGACAAAACCTTTTACATTATTCAGGTCTCCATTACATGATACATTTTTGTTTTGTTTGTACGTGGGACTTTGAAGATCTGTAGTTCTTTTCAACATTCAAGGTCATTGGACCCCTTACTCGTATGCAGTGCTATGCTACTTGAATTAGTATTACCCTTCAAAGAATAATATTTCACAGTGACAGCAGTCACTGTGTAATGAGCTTTGTTAAAGCTGTTAATGCCAAAATGCCTTTTTGTCTTCACATGCTTTCTGTCTTTGCAACCAAAGAAATGTTTGATTGGAAAATTGCCATGTCGTCAGCAATGAATTTTGCATTTCCTTATAAAAAAAGATTTAAACACAGTTTTGGAGATCCTTTGTTGCTAATGTTGTTGTGATTTCTCCTCCTAATGAGCAGAACAAGGAGTCTGATGAGACGGCTGCCAATTGTGGGGTAAATGGGAGAAAATATGAATATCTAAAATTTTAATCTCAAAAATATGCTAAATGTTCAGAATACTTAAAAAGAAGAGAATATATATTAGCGAAATGTTTAAGGTAGTCTTCCAAACAATGTAACATTTTTTTTCCACATAAACCCCAGCAAAGCCTTGCTTGTAGTACTTCTGCATGCAATCATAATGCAGTATCAATTTATACACTGGAAATAGATGGAATTATGATTGAATACTATTGCAATTATTGAAAAAGACATATTTGCTAGCAAT
>VWZS01009260.1:92036-113260 GCA_013397075.1 Rhabdornis inornatus
GGAACTTCCCTTCCCGGAACTTCCCTTCCCGGAACTTCCCTTCCCTTCCCGGAACTTCCCTTCCCAGAACTCCCAGAACTTCCCAACTTCCCTTCCCTTCACCTGAACTTCCCTATCTCTTTCCTCTTCCTTCTTGCCCTTACTCCATTACTTCTTATCCTGAAGAAGAAGGATTTAAATCAGAGTTACCTCAGTAATTATACATTTTAATTCCTTTTGGACTCTTAGGTAAATACCATCTGGTCCTGATGATTTGTTACTTTTTATTGATATGTCTAAAATCTCCTCTGCTGACATTTCATTTTGAGACTGACAGTCAAACACAGAGAAACAACCAAATTTCCCATCATCACGGGGAACATGGATATGAAGAATTAATTTTTCTTTTCTGCTATGACATTATCTTCCTTGTATGATTCTTTTACATCTTGGTCATTTGTAAATCCCATAAACTCTCTGGCAAGTTTCTTGCTTTTGATGGATATGAAAAACTTTTTATCATTACTTATTTTATTTTAGAAACTTCAGCAGCTTGTTTTTCACACTAATCTTTTCATCCCATTTTTATTAAGTTTTAACATTCGACTTGTCCGCAGTGAAGCCTTTTTGCTATTTTCATTGAGTGCACATGCCTTCCACTTTTGAAAGATATTGATTTATTTCTAAACTAAACTGGAGGGGGTTACTTCACTATGAAAGATGACACAAATGAAAAAATATGGGGAAAACAGGAAAAAAAAAAAGAAGGGCTGTTTACTTAAAGGAATGAAATACAGAGGATAAAAAATAAGGAAATAAGAAATAAAGGAGATTAATCGTATAGTTAAATTTACACTATATCTAATTTTAGATTATGAAGCAAATATTCNAGAGGAAGGACACTGTGCATGGTTTTCTCAGACACAATACTGTTCCTGAAACATTCCTGATGGCAGCTGGAACAGCCCACCTTTACATGGCAGCACTAAGGTGTGTCTTGGCTACTTTACAGCATTTCTATTTTATAGTCTGGTTGTGTTATTCATAATATTTTTTCAATAGCTCAGAGGTCCTATAAGGGTACAGCCAGATCATCCAGTCATCAGAACTAAATTTCACAAGAATCTGTAGCCTGCAATTCAAAGCTGTCAGTTTTTTAGGTCCATTTGAAAAAGCCTCTGATTTTTTAAACCCTATACAGCCATTCCCTGTCAATTGAGAGGAAACAGGTCTGGAAGTAGAAATGAATAAATGATTAGAGGGTATCCCTAAGGACTGAATAGAAACCTGATAATTTTATATGTTGAATTCAATTCAGAGATAGAGCTTTCTAATACTGACAGCTATTGTCTGTTTATGTAGCATTTGGATGGTGGTTGGTTTGGGGCATTTTTTTTTTTAAGTATTTTTTGTGTTAAAGTCTTGTTTTCCACAGCAATATTTAAAATAATGTCATAGTGTCATAAAGTTTGGCAGTACATGCTGGCTTTACTTTAGAACTTATTTATGTTGCAAATCAACCTGGAAGTAAAGGCATAAAAAACCAGTTGCATATAAAAGTAGACCAAGACTTTTTCTGATATAAAGTTCTAAAGGTAGGCAACAAAATGGCAAAACTAAGTTCAACATCAAGTTTCTACGGGTTAAGCATCTGTGGCTTCTTGTTGTATTGACCCAGACTGAGAATGCCTCAGAAGATTCATGCTCTTTCTGTTAACAGTTAATAAGAGTTTGGAGTTCCAACTGTGCAATTTGTATTTTTGAAACATTAGGGAGAGATGCTTATGCAACCATTTGGTATGGCAAAATACATAACCATTTTTACAGCAATTCCATTAAAATTAAAAAAAAATAAAAATTATCTCCCTCCGCTAATGAATGTCATTGATTTGGCATCTCTACTTTACCAACCCTTTTACTCTCCACAAGATATTTGCCTCATTTTTCTAATGGGAATGTTGTACTGCAAGGTGGTTACATTGCTCCTCTAAACCTCACTGAAAACCATACATTCCTGCTTTTGCTGAACTATTTTCTGGACCTAGAGTATAATATTCTCCCTATATAATTGGATGTGTGTCTGGGAGTGTGAATAGGAAATGGGAGACCTGCTTGAGCAGTGGAGGATGCACTGTCCTTGAAAGTGCCCGTCCTTGATCACAATTATATCCTCTCCATAGGGGAAAAATATTTGGTTTGGAACTTTTGGGGCAGTTAGTATAACCTGACAACGCAACCTGTTTCAGTTGTAAACTGCTGATGGTAAAAACAGACGATTATCCACACTTTATGGCTTTTTAGCAATACAAAGATAAATAATAAGAAAATGAAATTTCATTTTCTGGGACATTAAAAGATATCTGACTTTTAATATATTTTTTTAATGAATCAGAATTTTAAAAAAATAGAAAAAATCCATTGAATGTAATATTCAAAATATATTTCTTTAGAATGAAACATTAATCACTTTTTGACTGAGCTCTTTTTGCACTAAATCTGAAATGCATAGTTTCATGTTGCTTACCTTTACACACAGAAATCTGACCCTTCCAGGTAACTGATACTGATTCTGCTCAATTCCATGTAAATCCTCTACACAGATTATGTTTCCATCTTGCACCAAATGATATGCAGTTACTGAAAAATAGTGTCACTTGAAGCCTCAATTCATTATGAACAGCATATCTCATCCACTCATAAGAGAGTATAGGATAATCAGAGCTATACTTTCCAGGATGCTGTGAAGCACAAAAAAAAACCAAACCAAACCAAACCAAACCAAACCAAACCAAACCAAACCAAACCAAACCAAACCAAACCAAACCAAACCAAACCAAACCAAAACAAAAAAAACCCAAAAAAACCAAAAAACCAAAAACAACAAAAAAAACAAAACAAAAACAAACAAACAAACAAAAAAAACCAAAACAAAAAAAACCCAAACAAACAAAAAACCAAACAACAACCAAAAAAAACCCAAAAAAACCAAACCAAAACAAAACAAAACAAAAAAAACCAAAACAAAACAACAAAAAAAACAACAACAAAAAAAAAACCAAAAAAGAAAAACTATAACCAAAATCAGGACAAGTGTAAAATGCAATCTTTAACTGCCTGGTACTCCACATTCCAGTGATCTCTACGGTTTTTCAAAACTTCTGATGAAGACTTCAGAGTCCATAACATATTTCTTATGGCAGGTCTTCAAAGAGGTGAGGAGAATTCCTACATCTTTTCATAGAAATTGTCTCTTATGTTCAACCATAAATTAAATAAACCATACACAGGACCTAACATTCTAAAGAATCTTCTGGTAGCTGATTAATTATTGATCTTTATTTACACAGTCGTATTTTAATAAGTCCAAGTGGCGACATGATATGAACAATCTGGATGTATCAAAAACTGATATTGCTACCAGTAAGAAGATGAAAGCAGATTCAAGTTTGGGAGATGGATTAGAAAAAAAGATTTTCCGTGTAAATCTCTCCAGTTTACTGCCAAGCCTAAATGAATTACCCACCCAGGTATGGGGCAGAATGCTGTACATTCCAGGACTCCTTATTCCCAGATTTGTGCCTGAATAACACAGCAACTCTTTCTGTTATTCCTGGCATTGACTGTTGCTCCTGTAATTGCCTTCACTGTTATGTGTCTTTTTTTTCCCCTTTCCCTATAAAAGAAATTACAGCTTGTCTCTGTAGAAGATAAAACCTGAGTAACTGCTGTACCAAAGAAATGCAGCAGGTTTTGCAATAATGTGGAGAAGGGAAGATATGCGACTTGTGGGCAATTAAATACATTCGACACACAGGCCTATCGGAGAGCCACTTATTTTTAACTCCTTTTAGTTATTTTTCTCTACAAAAGGAGATTTAGCCCCCCAGCTTCTCTCTGAAGAAACTTTGAGACCAGCCATGACAGGACTCACGTTGTTAAGCCTGCTGGGTAGCGCCAGTACAAAACGTGATGACAGAGTCACCCACAGAGAGAGCTGTCTTATTTATCTCCATGCTGGCAAACTGATGCACTCCTAGCAGTAGTAGTTTTCCCTGTAATCATTTGTATTATTATTTATAACAAATTACATGTCAAGGGCACAATGGCAGATTGGTGTATCCCATTAATTTTTTGTATGAGGGGTGGAGGGAATAAAAGGCCATTACTGTTGCTAGAAATACATTGACAATTTATTTTACCTGTGAACTGAGAAGTTCTTTGCATTAAAACTTTTATGAGACAGATAGAACAGGAAAGAGGCAGACTCAGACACACTTAAGAGATTGAAGGAGAAAAAACAGGAAGTGGGAGACTGAGGCTTGGCAAAGAGTTGGATTTGGGTATGAGTTGAAATAGTACCTTTAACTACAGTATATTTATTAAGAAAAATTTGCTTTCTATGAAAAAACTATTCAATGCACATTTTCCAAGAGATCTGCTGATGAATATAATATTTAGTTCAAGACACTCTACTGAATGGCACTAGTAGATGACATGTATTTTTTAAGAGGGTGATGTAACATTCCCTGCAAGGAGATGTTGTTGGTTTCAAGCTTTATGAAAGAGTTATTCTGTGAGATTCATGGAAGGAATGTATGCTAAACAAGGAGAAAGGGAGGCAGAGGCATTTCAAAAAAAGGTTTAAGAATCACAATGAGTTTAATAAGCAACTGAGTGCAAGAGAAGAAAACTGAAAACATTTGTGAAAGAAGTAGGGGGAGGAAGAATGAAAGCTTGAACTCTGTGGACTGTGTTCACACAAGATGATTGTAATTGTCCTTTTTGGCCTTAAAAATCCATGAATCTATGAATGAATGAATGAATCTATGATTCTGGGACAAAAGCTGAGAGAGAGTTCAAAGATTGCAGGTCCAAAGTCAAACTCATCAGTGAAGACTTATGAAAAGACATGATTGATGACAAACCTTGTCCTTAGATTGTACGTGAGGCTACTGCTTTTTAAAAGTGACACTTGTCACTTTTCCATCTCAGCAGGAGAAGAAGAAAAACATATATATAATCTTTGTCAACATCAATTTTTCTTTCAGGTTTATTGCAATCATAAACTGTACTGCACAATGAAAAAATACAGTGTCACCTTGGGTCCATCAAACTTGACACTAAAAGGTTAAATGGATTTCATAGCTTAGCTGGATCCGAAGAGGAAGAGTACCCACAGAATACACACTGCACAAATTCATACTCTTCTCTCTTTTCTTTTTCTTGCAATTGCAGACAAAGTTTACAGACAAACAATGGACATTGCATTCAGCTCAGCAGCACAAAGGTAATTGTATCAATAAGTTCGAAAGATTTGAAGTTTCTTTCAGTGGGTGATCTGCAGCGCTAAGCATTATGGCTCCAAAGAGATACACAGATTGAAAGTTGGTACATATGAGGTGGCAAGCCAGTCAGCTATATTATTTGTGCCAAATTGGGTGGAGTTGTCCTCACTGAGCCGTCTTTTAACCTGCTAGACTAAGCATTTCCTTTTTCCTCTCCATTTTCAAACCCGGTCTTATTACATCTCTTTCTCTTTTTCTCCTTTATCACTCCCCTGGCTGTGCTGCTACACTTGACTGTTCTTTTAAAATTCTGCTACTGCACAGATTTAAGACAAGAACAGTGAGACAAGAAGGGGATGTTTATGTCTGTATTGGAACTGGTGAGAAACTTTACAAACTTTTGTTTGTTTTTCTTCATAAAGTAAAACAAAAAAAAAAAACAACAAACCAAAACAAAACAAAAAACTAAATGCTTCTGTCATTAAGACATATAACATCTTGCATTCTGATGTCCCCATTACTTTCTGGAGGGAAATCAGTCAGATTTATACTGGCTTGGAGAAAGTAGTTACCGGAAAAAAATTTGCGGAATGGAAAGTCGTGAGTTCGTAACGAATAATACTAATAATTAGAAAAAAAATTTAAAAGTTTACATCACTGATTAAGTAGCCAGAGTGTTCAGTTGCTTGTTTAAAATATTTTAAAGAGAATAGAGGGAAAACACTAACGGAACCTTACAATTATGTAGCTGGCGAGTTTGCATTCATTTAACCTTGTACTGCATGGAAAGGAAGATGGAGGGGGGGGAAAAACCCCTCTGCAATTAGGAAGTTGGTTCCCATGGCATTTGTGAGCTCCAGTCTGAGCTCTGTACTAGGATCTATATGCACCTCCATTCACCTTTTGAAAGGTCAGGCATGCTATGAAAACTAAACACCTAAAGTGCATATGCCACTCTACTCCTGCAAACGACTGCTTATGAATCTGAAAGGTGGATGGAACAAAGGGTTTGCAGGATTTGCATGTTCTCTCAGAGCTGGGCCGCATGTGAAGGAGAAGAAGTCAAAAGCAAAAATTACCTCTGCTTCTGCCTCTGTATACAATTAACAAGGCACAGGAAAATTAAGCACTGGAAACATAACAAACAAATTCCCTGCCTTTACCAGGCCCTGATAGAAAGAATTTTTTTGCAATAGTGTCTCCTTTATTTTGCTCTACTGTAAAGGCACAGCTTTTTAACTGATGTTAAAAAAAAAAGTAAGTAAAAATTTATGCCAGACAAACACTAAGTAAGGAAGCCAGAGGATAAGAGAAGCTAAAAAACACACAGCCCTGAAATGAAGTTTTGTGACAAAACTAGCCAGCTCTTAATGCTCATCTCAAACTTTCTACTACAGTAAAAAAAACAAACAAAACAAACAAAAAACAAACAAAAAACAAACAACAAAAACAACAACAAAAAAACACAAAAAAACCCCAACAAAACAAAACAGAACAAACAAAAAACCAAACCAAATCAAACCAAAACAAAACAAAAAACAACCAACAAACAAAATAGGAAAATAAAAAAACAGCTACTGAGACGCCAGTGCTTGTAGTTATTTTTATTCAAAACAGGTTTTAAAACTGAGTTTGCATTTTCGGCATTAAAACATTGATTTTTTTCCTCTTTTTGCTTTAAAAGCCGTGTTTATTTAATAACAGCAACATTCTTCTGTCCTGCCTAGTTTGGGAAATCTTTGGCAAGTGTGAAAAACCTAGGGGCAGCTGGATCCAGATATTCCTCTTCCAGAAGTCTGAAATCTCACAAGTGCCTTGTCTTAGTCTTCCTTTTACTCCTTTAGGTCAGAGAATACTGTCTTAAAGAAAACGGTTTAGATTCTGCTTAATTGGAATAACTCCTACCACAAGGCAAGATTTTGCAGATTCTCTCACAGTTGCTTAGCTTTTCTTAACTATTTGGCTTTTGCAAATGGCTCTGCTTTTTCAACTCTTAAAAACAACCCTTTAATTCATTTTCTGGGAACCCTCTGCGGAGCCTGTGAGAGATGGGGAGTCTGGAGGACGAACAGCCTAGGACCTGATCTGCAGCAGGCAGTGTTTGTCAAAGACAGCACTGCAGAAACTCATCCCACATCTCGTGGGGTGGGTGGTGTTGGCTGGCACCAGCAGCAGGGGAGGGGTGGTAAATACACCTAGGCAAGCCAGCGCCCTGGTGCGCGTTCATGCTAATGCGTGTGCTCAAGCGTGCGGACGGATGTATCGTCAAGTTCTGGTAGCAGCTGAAGTGTGATTTCACTTTGCCTATTTGCAATGTTGATTTTTGCAGTGTTGGTTCTCTGTACTAAGCAACATGAGAAAAAAAAAAACAAAAAAACTTATGCTACAGAGGTTTATTTAGCAAGACGGCGAGACTGAAAGTGAACAAGGAGCTTCACGATTTTGACATATAATTCTTCAGATATGATCAAAGAACTCGATTTACTGGAAGTTCTACTAAGTGTCAGGAAAAACAATTTAAAGAATTGGAGCTGTCGACAGGATGACACTTTCATTTTGAGAAAACTTTCAAGGTTTTGAAACTTGTTTTTTTTCCACTTAGGAAAAAGTGTTGGAACATATATTTTCCTAATGAACGAGCTGGAGTTTGGTTTCATGTCAAAAGGAACTTAAGCACCAATCACTCTCTTTCAAAGGAAAAAAAAAAGAAAATAGATTAATTGAAAAATAAAATTTTATTGCAACCAATGTGCTTTTATGTAATTATCCTGCTTTAAAAAAATAGCACGGTAGGCTACAATTTAACTTAAATATGTATTTTCTGACCAGCAATATTTAACAGCTCTGCTCTTAAGAATAAAAAAAAAATCTTCATTTGTTTTTGGAACATCAACACAGGGAACAATTAGACCACCATCTGAGGGAAGAAGTTATACAGCTGAAGTGAATGCAATGTTTTAATGTCTCAGATTAGTTGGCATCCCTTGAGGAGACTCTGTTCTGCAAATACAGAGTCACAATTCTTGTCACAAGTGTGTGCTGAAGCTTGTAATAGGTTTCTTCTGAACCTTTCACACTTCTGCTTTCCACAGAAGGTTCATTTACCTTTTCAAAGCAGAACAGAGCTGGTTTTAGATTGTCTTGATTCCAATAGATGCTGAAGTCCCCTGAGCCTGAATTGGGATGCCTTTGTCTAAGCAAATTTTTATCTGACTGCTTAGCAGAGAGAGGGAGAAAATGGCACCAGCTCTTAAAAGCTTCATGCACTGTGTTTTGTAGTTCACTGACTGTTCCTTTCAGGAATTTTTGCACCACTGGCCTTTCTCGTGTCCATTTCTTCATTTAAAGTTTTGAACACTCTAAGTAGTTAACTGAAATCCATGCACTTTCTTAATTTGGCGGTTAGTAACTTTGTGTGTCTGATTAATTTAATATAATATTGCTATTTATTTTATTCACACAAGTATGCAATGTTTACTATAACCACTCCAACTGCCCCTCTGTAATTGTCTCTCCTGAAGAACAACAACATCTGTCCATGGCTTACTTCCCCAGTTTCCAAGCTTACAGCTGCTATCCTGGACTGTTTTACAACATCCCACACATTTGAGTTTTCTCCTGAGTCTGCATCTGATCCCCACATCCTCAAATGCCATTCAGCACTGCCTCATTCAAATACCAGCGTTCCCTGTGTGACATGCCTGGTTTACAACTCCATGTAAAAGGGAGAACACCCATTAAGTTAGTTTACCACAATCTTTCTTGCCTCAGCCATCACATGTGGAGTCCAATTGTGATCTAATGGAAACTTAAAAGGACTGCTGACACATTGAAAAAAAAATCTAGAATACTGCAATGCAATGCAATTCAAGGTAATGATTTCAAATACCACATGTTAGGGCTGCAAAGCATGTGTGTTTTAAGATTGCTTCCAGTCAAATTTGAATGTAGGACTGGGTGACAATATGGGATTCCTGGGAAGGTGGAGTAGTTCATAACCTTGCGAGGTGTGGAGAAGACAGCAACAAGGACATGTAAAGGTGAGGATGAATTTATGTAAACATTTTAGGAATGGTCTCTGTAACCTGTAACCTCTGTAACCTGCAACCTCTGTAAGCCCTGCCTGAAGTTACAACCTCCTTGCCATTGGCAGGGACACCTTCCACTATCCCCGGTTGCTCCAAGCCCCACCAAATCTGATTTTGAACACTCACAGGGATGGTTGCAGCCACTGCTTCTCTGAGCAACCTGTGCCAGTTCTTCACCACCCTCACAGGGAAGAATTCCTTCTGTGGCTCCAAAACGTGCTGGCAGCACGAGTGGCTGCATTTTAAAAGCTGTGGGGGGAAGGGAGATCAAATCATACTTAATTTATTGAGCTCCTGTTGCATAATAGATGAGCTTCCAGGAACATGAGCTGCACCAAAGTCAGATTTTGTGGTGAAGCTCTGTGGACAGAGCTGCTGTTTGATCTGCAAGGCTCAGTCCCAAAGCTGGGTCAGGAGGGATTTGGGAGCCCTGGAGGGATGAGGAGATTCTAGGCCACACCAGCTGCAGGGAGCCCTGAAACCAGGGGCTGTCACCTGCATGGTGAGCACCTGAGTGGAAGCCTTCTGCCTCCCTTCTGCAGAGGAGGAGAAACAGGAACGTGCAACACTGAGCTCTAAACCACCAGACTATGAGGTACTGCAGCCGGGGCTTCTTGCGTTTGTTCTGCTGAAACTGTTCCACTTTGTATGAATAATTAAATACTCATTGGGTTGGGGAGAGACAGAGAAGTGATTCTGTACCTCACCAGCTAATTGCAGGAGGCAGCAAGTAAAATCTTGTGGTTTCTATTTGGAAACTCTTACTGAAATAAATTCTCCAGTGCTGGTTTTTGAGAAACTTGTTACACTCCCTGAAGTTTAAATATCTTTTGTTGGTATAGGGTTTGTTGAGAAACCTGTTACACTCCCTGAAGTTTAAATATCTTTTGTTGGTATGGGGTTTGAAAATTTTTTTTTTGGATTCCCAAATGTTGGCATTTAGAGAAAAAAATATCCATAGAAAATCTGGATGCTGGTAAAGAAACAGAGGATTATGAGGATTATTTCTATTTTAAAATGTCAAAAAAACCCCAATACCAAAGCCAAAAACAAACAAACAAAACCAAAAACAAACAAACAAAACAAACAAACAACAACAAAAAAAAATAAAACAACAACAACATAAAACAAACAAAAACCAAAAACCAAAAACAAACAAAAAAAAACCAAACAACCAACCAACCAAAAAAAAACCCAAAAAACCAAAAAAACCCAACCCAACCCAACCCAAACAAACAAACAAACAAACAAAACAAAACAAAACAAAACAAAACAAAAAAAACCTCACCCAAAAGCAAACCACAATTTCAGGATTTTTTTCCCCCAGAAATATTTACAGTATAAGAGAGCTAAGCTTATCATTTTTATGTATGAATAGATTGCATGGGGATATTTTTACAACTTTTTTTCCTGAGGAATATTTGGAAAAGAAAATCAAAGAAAAATAGGCAAGAATTCACCCTCCAAAAAAATATTAATAAATCAAACTGAAAGCCAAAAAAACCCATTAAAACAACAGTAAGCAAACAACAGAAACTTTTATTTGAAAACCACTGCAAAGGCAAGTACAATTTAGAACGAAAACGCTGTCATATATTCACAGAGACTTTTATAGTTTTATATTTTGCATTTTGCCACTGCCTTGAATCCTCTGAAGTAACTTGAGTAAATATACATCTCAGCTCAGTCAAGCTGTAAAGCTCACACTTAAGTCTCTTCTTCAGCAGCTATATCTCTATGTAACTCAGAGCCTTTTCCTAATCAGATGGAGTTAAAATGATTGAAATGCACAAATAGATTTCAACACTTTCTTAACTGAATATAGAAAAACAGGATGAAAAATTCTGTTACTACCAAGATCTGACCTTTCCTGGATTTTGATGCAAACTGAATTAGCAATCTTGATGGCATTCTCCACGAGATTATCTTGTTTGGAGTCCTTCTGTTTCACATTATCTCTGTTTTTCTTAGAGCCAGAATTTATTGCAGTAGATTAGACCAATGTAAAATCTGATGTGCATCTTATTGGCAGGAGCAGTGTGCAAGAGTCACTATCCATAAACTTCTGTAGACTTGCCAGCCCTCAATCCTTCAGACAGAGGCAGCAAGATAGAGAACTTTACTCCAAAAGTGTGCAGTATTTCACTATTATAACTCCATCATGGTCAATTAGCCAGACATGTTCCTGACTTTTATCTTCAAAAATGATGCTTCTTGATTATTTATGTTTCCAAAAGCTATTATTGAGTAATTCAGTGTAGTGAAGGACTTCAATATGCTCTACCATTGTGACTGTAAATCCAGGTGTTAATACTCCCAGGTGGCTCATCACCTCACTGCAGATACCTAATAAAGTTGCCATTAGCTGGCAGTATACACTGAAAAAAAAGCTATACAGCCAGCTCATCTTCTCATTAAAGAAAGGGCTACTAAGGAGTGCAGTGAAATTATCTGAGTTGTCCAAGTCTTTAAAGAGAGAAAGGGAAAAACTAAGGAATGCTTATTTTCACAGATTGCTTCTAGGAACACAGCTGGAAGTCATAACCAACAACAGCTGGAGGACAGAGACACGATTGCTTGTAGAATGAGAGCAGACCACAGCTACTGCAGTCAGTCTGGAGTGGAAGTCAGGTATTAGTTTTCCAATTTTGCTTCTGAGAGTAACTTTAAAAATCATCAGATTCTGATAAATTCAATGTAATTTGACTTATCTCATCTCCTGAAAAGATATGGACCTGAAAGACTCACCATCTTTGACTGAGAGAGGAAATTTGGGGAAAATGGATAAAATATTACTAAGGAAATTGTTGATGACTCTTTTGCTTTCTAGTTGAAAAAATATGTTAGATTTAATATCGTTATAGTGATAAAATCTTAGGATGTAATAATCTTGTTCATATCAGGTGCAGGATAAATCTGGTCCTACTGAGGAAGAAAATATCCACAAAAGGTTTTCTCCACTGGAATATGCTCACATGCAGAGACTTTTCTGGAGAGAAATCTAAAGTTTTAGGGTGTTTCATTCTTTTTCAAAGCAGTCAAAACATAAATTGTCCCAACCTTGTGTTGTGCTGGCTTTCAAGGACAGTGATCTCCAGGGAAACCCGAGATGCTTCCAAATTCCTGGGTAAGAATATCTGTCCTGTGTACCCCCTGGAAGAGCTCTAGATATTCAGATTTTTTGCAAAAACATTCTATTTTCCCAGCAAAAACAACTTGGTCACGAAAATCAGGTGGCAACTGGGGTGCACACTGAACAGGTGAAAGTCTGGATGAGTACTTGAGCACTCAGGATTTGAATTGCAAGTCAGAAGCTACTGGCAAATGTGTGCTTTTTAAAGAATTGCTTCCTAATGTTTCCCAGCTTTATTCAAGTTCTCGAGGGCTGTGTGAGCTGTGAGACTATCAGCATACACACAACATAATCACACTTCTGAGTTTGTTTGCTGGTGTGTTTTTTTTCCCCCTCTTTGTTTTTCTCTGTACTCTTTTCCATTACCTGCCATGAGTAGGTATGTAAAGTCAAGCCCTCAGAAGTGATAAAAATGACAGAATTACAGTTATTATGCCATCCAAGTGCACTGTCAGTTGCTATCATGCCTATGAAGATAGACTCTTGAACACACTAATTTAACTGAAAACTCTTGTTTTCAGTGTTCATAGCCTCCTTTGCTGCATAAAAGGGATGGAGCTCTGGAGGCTGACAGTGGGGATGTCCATGTGCACAAACACATCCTCTCAAATAAAGAACCAGAAAAATTCTTCATCTTCTGGGGTCAAGGCATGTGAAACCTGGCACAGTGAAATGCCTTGTTTGTGTGTTTTTTATAAGTATCAACAGAAGTAAAGGGACAATTGCAGAGCTCGTGCATCCAAAATTTTTCTCTCCCTATCACTGCCAAAGCAGCACAAAGCAAGCAGGCAGATAATCCTCAGTGATCAAATGCAGTGAACTGGAATATTAGTAACAAAGATTTTAATATGCCTCTACCTGCCTGTAGCTTTTGACAGAGCAGCCAGCAAGAACAACAAGAGAAATAACTGGGGGTTTTGGAATATTCTTCTTTAAAACATTGGAAGTAAAGACAGAAATAAAAATGTAAAGGAGTAAGCATCTGAGGCAAACTTTTCCCTGTATTAAAAACTCCTGGGCTCCAAACCTGTTTATTCCAGATGCACAGCTGGTAGCCATTGCAACAACTGTAATTCTGTAATATTCTCTCATGTAGGCTGTTGCAGCTTGTCTGTTTTGTGTCCCCTGTTGTGTCTTAGCCTCTTTTTACTGTTTTGCTGTTTATCCTAAGGAAAAGTAAACAGAGAAAATACATTATTTTTTGGATATTTACGCAGGTTGCAGTAACAGATATACACTGTAGACACAGACATTTGGGATTTTAGGGATAGCTAATGTAATTTATTAAGACTGATTTTTATGATGCAATAAATTTNATGGCAAGCTATTGCTTTGAAGCCTTCTGGTATATACACACAAAAAAGAAAAACAAACATACAAAAACAAAGCACAACAAAAAAACAAAACAAAAAACAGAAATAACCAAACCAAAACAAAACAAAAAAAGACCAAAAAAAAAAAAAAAAAAAAAAAAAAAAAACCCCAAAAAAAAAAAAAAAAAAAAAAAAAAAAAAAAAAAAAACCCAAAAAAAAAAAAGAAACAACACCAAAAAAACAAAACAAAACAAAAAAAATAACCAAAAAAACCCACAAAAAACAAAAAAATAAACCAAAACACCAAAACCAAACCAACCAACCAAACCAAACCAAACCAAAAAACAAAAAAACCCAAACCAACAAACAAAAAAACCCCTCCCTGTCTCAATGTTTTGATGTTCCAATCTTTTCCAATCGTTCACGCTTACTTTCATTCCAAACTGGGACAGAGATGAAATCACTGGAAACTTAGGCAAAAAAATGGTTTGAGGTTCTTTTGGGTTTGTTTTCAGAAACTAATTTGGAGAAGCACCCCCAGAAAGAAATTTCTATGTTTGTATAAGAAGCAAATCCAGCAAATAAAACTGTTTTTGACATTTCAGCCTGTCCAACTGTGATGTGCCAAATTGCAGTTTATTATGAAATAACTGTCCATTTTACATGCAATTTGAAGTCAAGTAAACACTTTCAAATGACATATTTTACTGTGGCTCTCAACATGTGGTGCTTGTTTGGTTTGTAATGCCATTTTGGAAAAACAAAAGAGAAATTGTCAAAATCACTACACATTTGACTAAAATATATTTTCTAGTTGCAAATTATTTATTTTGAAAGGAGATTGTTCCTACTTGTATGCTTCTGGACTGTATTTTCATGCTAGTGCACCCACAGAGGGAAGGTGTAAATTTTTATGTAGTACAGGAAAAATTTCAGGAAGAAAAGTAACACTCCCTGCACTTCTCACATCTCTTACCTGGGGATTATGAAAAGGTGGGGAGAGTCTTCTTTGGGCTGACAGATCTAATATCCTCATCATCCTCCCACCTCCCAGCTACAGAACACGAGTTGGAAGCAGAGACCAGTTTGAACTGGGAAACACTAGGTGAGGTTTGTAGAGGAGAAAAGATCAGAGGATGATGTCATTGTTCTAAGTTAGAAATAGCTGTGTGTAGCAAAGAAGTAAAGAGGCAGTGACTGGCTCAGGAGCTCCCAGTTTGTGGTTCTGAATGGAACTGGACAGAGTTAAATTCACTTCACATACATGGTCTTCACAGAGCACAAGATGTATCTTGCTACCTATATCTGTGGAAATTTCAGAGTTTGCTAAGAATCCTTTAAAAGTGTCTCAGAGACTTTTATGTGTGAGATATATGTGACAAATTAACTATACTAAACATAACTTTTAACCATTATACCTTTTCTTCGTAAATACCTTTTCCCATACTGGTAACAGACATTTGGAGCAATGCTACTTTGAGGAAAGAAACTGCAAGTAGAATATGAACAAGTCTGGGCCAACAGAAGCTGCAGAAGCTTTAATGTGTGGTAGGAGTAAAATCCTGGTGGGTATGACAGAAACAGGAGCAGAGCAGTCAGGGGTCTGCCTTGCTTAGGTGCATTGTTGTTGGAGGAACCTTTGAGTCCTGAGGGAGATTAAATTTATCATAAATCTGCAGAATGCTCTTGTAACTATAAAGACAAGCTGTTTCCTGAGATCCTTGAGCAACAACAGCCAGCAGATGTAGAAGGGATGTAATTATTCCGCTCTGGCCAGCACTTCTTTGGATACATCTGGAACACTGTGTTCAGCTTTAATTTGCTCCATGCTGCAATTTTTGCTTTGAAAAAGTAGAATCTGGAGTAGGACCACCAAGCAGGGGGCCTAAATGACTGCAGAACCTGATTTATGGAGGGAGACGGAAAATCTTTTTGCTGTGAGAACAGTAAAATGCTGGTATAAGTTTCACAGAGAAGTGGTAGAATCGACCTCATTGGAAATTCAGTTTGACAGGACCTTTGATCAAAGGCCCTTCCTTTTAGAGAAGATGGAATAGATCTTTAGAGATCCAGCCTGGATTTTTCCATTATTCTATTCTATAATTCTGTATGTTAATTATTTATTATTTCCTTAGTCATTCGGGGGGGGGGAGTGGTTTCCATTGCTTTTATGAGTACTTCAACAATGTTAGGCTGCCAAGTCTTAATTTTTTTTTGCAGTTTTACTTAAAGATTTTTCAGCTTTCTATTTTATTGCACTTGCTCTTGCTTTCTCACATAACTTTTCCTTTTTTAACTGACTGACTCTGTTTTAACCTGTTTTATCTCTTGTGGCCTTTGATCACTTATTGTCTCATGCTTTCAGTCTAAATTTGTGTAAAAAGTGAACTAACATCACACTTGCACCTGAAAGTAGGACTTGGATATCACATAGTTGAACCTTGAGGTAAGATTCACCCACTTGGTTTATATTGGTCTTAATTTGTGGTTTAGATACACAGGCATTCACGTACACATGAATAATGTTTTCTGAGATTTTAAGGTATAATTTTTGAGATACATGTCAATGGAAAACCACATTTCTGTAAGTTAGTCACAACACTGGAAAGGCACCTGTTGGTCTTTACATGGATTGGTGTGAGTCAAAAATTGCATATGAGCTTTTGTGGCATTCTGGAGGGAATTTCTCAGAAGCTTCTTTGCCAGCTCCCCTTGGTATGTCACTTTTATTTCCTAAGACCGTTTTAGTCACAGTAGCAGGTTCAGGGGCATCGACAGGCCTTAATCAACATCCAAAATCCACTTGGCTATTCAGAAAACAGTGAAAAACTGTCTCTGACAGAAAGAGCACATCACCATAGATTCATATACTACACACAGTGGAGTCAGTGGAAAGACTGGAGTGCTTCGAGTCTGTTGGCAAAGCCAGCAAGAGTCCTATAAAAAAGGAAAGAAGGAATGATAGGAGGCATTCACAGAATGATTCTGTTTGGTAGAGTAAGGAATTATATGACTGCCTGCTCGCACAAAACCACCACAAAACAGAGTGAGTCTCCTGGTTTCTCCTACAGTGCCAAGGATTCTTAGAAGTATAAATGGCAGTAGAATATGCTTTTGTTTATTCAGTGGGCTGCTGAAGTAAATAAGACTGTATTAATACATATTACTTCTGGATATAATTCTGAAAAATGCATTTTTTTCTCTGAATTGAAGGCATGATTATCTACACAGTGCATTAGCAGGATTAGTATCCACTGGAGTGATGTGACACTGCTAAGAAAAATCAGTCTTGGCCTTCATATCCTGGACAAATATACACATATAGAAATTTTTCCTGTAATTGTTGCTAAGTATCAATTTTTTGGCATGATTTTTTGTCAGTTTGATCAGATTACAGCACCATGGTTTATGTTGGATAAACATTTTCAGTATCTAGTATAGGAAAAGAAGATAAATAGTTCCAGATATGAAATGTAAGAAAAAGTTATATTATACTACATCCCACTTTTAGACCTTACTCATTAATTTACTTCAGACTGAAAGAACTCAAAAAACCCCAAAAAAACAAAACCAAAAAACCAAAAAAAACACCACCCAAAAAAAAACCTCCACAAACAAAAAATATATTACTTATATAACTATAAGAAATAGAAAATATTAATTTATTTTATAGAAAATGGGTATTCATATACCAGACTTTTTAAACAAAAAGTCTCAATTCCCTTATCCCTTAACTTGTTCTCACAGCATGATCCATTACCCCTTATGGACAGTGAACTATATGTACCAGTGTATTTATTAATGCATTGTAATAGATCACCAGTCTATATTTCTCTACTGCATCCTTGGTAACATATTCAGAACATTATTTAAAGCTCATTATTCACTGAAATAACACATGCAATAGCACAAGTTGGTTAGCTGTGATATTTTATTAGAGTGAGCATTTCGGGATTTTATTCTCAGTCCCTCATCAACATAAAACATGGTAAAGAGTTCATAAATCTAATTAGGAACATTAGAATAAGGAAAAATCACTGAATATTTAGTTAAGATATGCAAGCCTCATGTACAAGCAAGCCATTAGAGGCAGTCATAAATGCCAATTGAAAAGCACTCAATAACAGCTAGTTGGTGGGAGTACAACAAGACAGATGTAGATGGAATGGAAGTCTGCAAAGGTAGAAGTGTTTTGCTTATCTGGTTGTTTGTCTGACTTTATTTTTTCATTTTCCCTCCTCTTTTCCCTTGAAGAAATTTTACTGGGCTGCCATTCATTTAGGAAAATAATCCTGTTGTAAATGTTATATCCAGGGGGACATCAATTTAATCTGGGCCAGCACCTGCCCTTAAAACTAGTAGTAGCACCTTAATTTTCCTTTTCCTTTTCCTTTTCCTTTTCCTTTTCCTTTTCCTTTTCCTTTTCCTTTTCCTTTTCCTTTTCCTTTTCCTTTTCCTTTTCCTTTTCCTTTTCCTTTTCCTTTTCCTTTTCCTTTTTTCCTTTTTCTTCCCTTCCCCATTCTCCTTTTCCTTTTCCTTTTTCTCCTTTGGAGATTTTTGAAAGGTATTCAAGTTATAACATATATTTTCAAGAAAATTAATATCATCTAGAATCCTTCAAGTTTCTTTGTTTCTTAGTAGCCATTTCAACACAAATTCAGCAATCAAGAACCTGCACTTGTGATAAAACCCCTAAAAGGTAAAGGTTTAGTTCGTGGTAGGTCTGTGGATAACTTTGCTTAAGTGAGATGGGAAGAAAAACTGGAAAGCACAAGTTACTTACAAAGCACAGTGCTTTCCTGAAAACAAGAGAAAAAGAAGACAAAATCCACCCCAAATTAATTAGCAACCTATTGATTGCCTAGGGAACTTGCCTTTAGATTTATTTGGTAAAGGTCTGAATCCTCATTCTGCCTTGCCTCCACTATATATTTCTCAAATCAGATTCATGCTCAAGTCTTAATGGCCAAAATAAAGAGGCGAGAAGCAAAAGAGAAAGAGAGATTACTTGTATGAGTCAGTGGTGATGATGTCTAGAGAGGCTGCCTAGAACAGAGGCTGGACAGTGTTGAAGGAATAAAGTAGATATTTATTAAAAGTCCTTCAAAGGATACACCTCGGGCAGTACAAGAGCCTGTCCATGGCTCCACCCAAGATGGATGACAGGTCACAGGTTTTAACATTTTTATAAGATTTAGTCCACTTACATATTGAGGTTAATTGTCCAATTACAGCTACAGGTTATGAAGTCCCATCCTCACAGATTGCTCTTCTCAATTTGCTGTTTTCATTTTTTGGGCCTGAAGCTGCAGTAGTGTCGTTGGTTCTTGGCTGGAAAAGGAGGAGAACATGCTAACACTTTATATGAAGTTCAGAGTTATATACTAATCCAGTACAGAATCTGGAAAATATGAAAGGTAAAACTTAAGGCGTCAGTGAAGGAAGTCAACTGGCTGTTAAGAGATTAAAGTCTGTTGTTTCTAGAATATTTTTTTCAGTCACTGTTTCTTGTACATGTCAAAACCCTCCATTGACCTACTCTGATGTAAAGACAGATTCAGGTCTTGCCTATCAGGTTTTCTGAACAGAGACCACATCACTGGGCTCCCTATTTAAGAGAGATAAAGAAGTTTCTTGATTGAGGGTCATTACTAGGAAAGGAGCAGTTTGCAGCTTGTTGAGCAAGGAAGAGAGATGTGTCCTGAGGACCTTGTTCAGCAGTATCAGGAGAAATCTAATTATTATGAAAATGAAGGTAGCTTTTGAGTCACCTGAGCAGTAATTCTGAGTATATTTGCAGCAAATACCTCTTGAGAAAAACAACAAGCTGGCAAATAACAAATTATAGTTAGTCCACTCCTGCATATGAAGATGTAGGACCATGTAGATTCAGATTTTTCAGTCTTACTTATTTGCTTCCTCTTCTTTGCATGGCAGCTTCAAAGGAGTGTGGTTAGGCACACTTCAGAGAAACTTTTGATGGCAAGACAGATATGGGGTCCCTCAACCTACGGATAAGGCTTTTCCATACCTGAGATCTGGAACAAAATCTGTTAGTAAACACATCTGATTCCAGATGACTCATTCACATTCAGAAGACCTGTTATCAACCTTCTGCAACATAACACAAAATAAATGTAGTTGTANTATTACTGTGCATTGTATGCTAATTAAAATGACCCCTCAAACTGCTTCAGTCCAAGTGATCTCAGGCTCCTCTGCCTTCTATACTCTTATTGACTTGAAAAATAACAAACAAGTGTAAATGGCATTTACAGCTCTTAATTGGTGTTAATTAGCAGTTCTTATTATTCAGCAGGACAAGCAGTGGTCTTTTATTGAGAATTCAGTGATGCACATCTGCTTTGAACTCATAAGACTTAAAGACAAGTAATAAAACAGCTGAGTGAATGACTTAGGGCCATAGCCATCATTAAAGAGTGCTTGCAGAAGATTTATTTATTTTTTGTTTAAAAAGATGACTTTTGGGACCATGATCATAGAAGGGTTAATGCTCCTTAATTAGAACTAGATCTTGAAATAATGTTAATATATTGAATCATTAATAATAACCTAAATTTTTATTGTTTTTTATTGCCAGTGGTAATTGCTAGAAACTAGACCCTGAGGCAAATCAAGGGGGATTAGATTTGTAACCACATGTAAGTGCTAAGGGGTTGTTGATGCCAGTAGGATGCAAGAGTAAAGAGTTTTTTAATCCTTTAAGTACTGCAGAGCACTAAAATTGATGCCTGAGATACCCCAAGCCCACAATTTCAGTCTTCAGAACACTTTATTTAGACATGTGGAACCACTGTGGTACCAAGATGTGTGTAGTGACTTGGTTAGTGGGACTCATGTAGCTCCAGTGGAATTCATAAAGTGGGGAAGGTTTAATCTCATTTTTTTCCTTTTTTTTTTTTTTATAATGGAGGAGTCATGTAGGTTTTCTCCAGTCCTTAACAAGTACAGCTGTGGGGCAGCAGACACCATCCAGCTTTAGAAGCTTTCTTAGGCTTCTCTAGGTAACCGGGTAGAACCACTGTGAGCACATTTAGGGAACTAGTACAGTCTTGCTCAGCTGAGGGGCCATTCACAGTCATTCATGTGCCAAAATTTGTGAATTTAAAAATAGCTTAGTTGTCCTGTAAAGCCACTTGAGAGACTTTTTCATCTNTGAATGTGTGTATCAAGCCTGGCACCGTGAGCTAATGCAGTGTAGAACAGGAAATCAGTATTAAGAGAGATTTACTTTTAATCCTTTGCAACCAATGTGTGTGCATGCGTGGTGGTGGTTTATTTTATATAGATTTGGAGTTTGGGGTTTTGGACATTTACTTTCGATAGCTCATAATTCTTGATAAAAGCAAGACTGAAGAATCTTCTTCAACTGGCCCAATCACAAATGCAATCATTCCATTATAT
>VWZS01009260.1:124516-167392 GCA_013397075.1 Rhabdornis inornatus
AAAAATTTAAGATTCTTTTTTTTTTTTTTTTTTTTTTTTTTTTTTTTTTTTTATTAATTTTTTTTTTCCTTTTTGTACAGATAGAGCAAGGAATTTGTCCCTTACTGGGACTCCTAGACTGAGGCACATAAGAAGAATAGATTACAAAGATTCAAAACAATTTTTTTCTACAGTATTTAAATCTTGTTTTGACTTTGAAATGTTGTACTTTTCAAGGAGTTTAGCACTTCTGAGAAATTTTCTCTAGAAAACTCCAGGTTTCTTACATATTATACCGGACACAGAATCCAAAAAACTATTTGTTACTTCAGCCTGTGAAATGATAATATTCAGAGATTGAATTTCCTTTTACATTTTACCTTTAGATAATTTGTTCCTGGCTAATGTTTTCTGGAAACTGTGTAATACTCTTCAACAGAACTAGAAAATAATGATAAGCTTTTAATGCAAAATATTTTCTGCATCTGTGCTGATAAAATATTTTTTTTTGAATGCCCAAGCTAGTGCACAGCTAGATAAATTTTCATCGTTGTGTCCACACATCAGGGAACATCCACAACCCAGACTCAACAGTCTTTAGGTTTTCAAGTGGGTGTATATGAAAATTTATCATCTTCAGCTTATTATATTATCAATGGAGAGAGGAAAAGGAAGCAGAGAAAGAAAGAGACTTCAGAGACTGAATCTTATCTGTAATGTTTTATTAAAGATATTTTATGAGAATTTGTATTAAATTTCTAGTTAATCATACTTTTAAGATCGAAGTTTTTATTGTAGGTTTTTTTTTACACATTTCAAAAACTTTAAATGTAGAGTTTCTCACAATGAGAAACTCTTGTTTGCTGACTTACTATTTGTTTTGTTAAAAAAAACCCAAAAACTGGGAGTAATGAGTTTATTCTTTGTTCTTATTGTCCTAATAACTCACAGACTTTTCAAAGTTTAAAACTGCTGTGTATAAATGATGAAAAAAAAATTTTTTTAAATCACTGATATGATTTTGTTCATTGATTGATCTCCTCTTACCATAAGAGACAGAAAAGACTCATTAAAACATACAGTTTGTCTCAATACCAAGCCAAGATTGATTGATCCCTAGATTGCATTGCTCAGGCATTTCTGTGATGAAGCACACCCAGTTGTGAAACTTGCCATGGCCAGCATATCACAATCATTATGATACATTGCATATGCTCCTGCAATTGTTTCTACCACTCTATTTTCATGTAGTAAAAGCAAAACAAGCCCAAGAGTGCTTCTCACCTACCTGAACTCGGCTAAAAATTCCATAGCTCTCTTTCTTCTTTTTGGAAACTGAAGAGTAGGGTGAGTGGGAGCAAGGTAAAATGTTACATGCCAATGCCATCTTTGTCTGGAAAAGAAAGATGTTGTCCTGACATGCTCTTGGCTCTTCCATTTTAGCTAGAGTCACAATTACCTGCAATGTGCTAGAACAATGTGGTCTCAACCTAGGAATATACCAAACAGAGCTTAAAATATTCAAATTAAAATTTTTGAATCCAAATAAATGACAGTAATGCTACTTTTGCAATCATTACTTTATACTTTATGGAGCTCAGAAAAGCCAGTCATGTTGAGTAAAATATCAATTTATAAAAGCAAAGCTTATCATTCCTATTTCTATTTTGTCTGTGTTTGTGTTGTTTTCTATGAGTCAGTAGAAATATAATATTACTGCAGGTTTCTTGCTTTCTTTAAAGAAAGGAAAATATAACATTTCCCAATACGGAGACACCTAAAGTTCCTCCCCCCTCCACCTCCAATCCTGAGGAGTCAAAAGCCTGTGAAGAACTAAATGTGAATTTCTACTCCTACGTTTCTTGTATGTGTATGCACATTGTAGTAAAATCAGAAGTCTGCTCCTTGTGAGACCATTTCAGGTCACAAAGCAGAAACTTCCCTCTGTCTTTCCCAGTTTGAATATGTTTTGCCTCCTTTCTGTATCTCTAGATGCGAGTACAAAAGTGGTGAGGCACTAAGCAGGATATCATGTATCTGGGATGACCTGAATTCCATACTGGAATGTAATATCAGTTCTTATTGAACATGCTGACCTCAGTGGGATGTATTTTTCTTTTCCTTTACAGGAAGATTGCATGACAACTGTACCCTAATAAAATAATTTTATTGAGGGGAAAGCAATCAAGCAACAAAATTCAGACTCTCATGCAAACTCAGACACGTGATCAAATCTGCTCATGCATGTTTAAATGTACATTCATGTGGGTGTCTGTGTCTGCAGGAAATAGAGACTCAGTCTTGTACCATTCCAGTCAAAGTTTCAGTGCTGGTGAGTGCAGAGGAAGTTGTGGAAGTACTTGCATCCTCTTCCTTTAACCTGCCAGGTCTAAATTCTGTAACCAGGATGTTAAATTTTGATATCAGTAATGGAGAGCCCTATTTCCCAAGATTTCTGATGGAGCAGAACTCCTCTTTGTTTGGGGTGACAGTTTCTTATCAACAGCTATTAGTGAGCAGCTGCAGACCCTATCAAATGGTGAACTTGGACAATCTCTTTTGTACACATCTTGAAGAAAAATCCCTAGCTCAAGAATATAAAACATATTGACAATTATACACTAGCCCCGAATATAACTTTTCCCTGCGGTTCTACAGACAGGTTAGCTGCACTGAGCAGTCAGCCTGCACACATGGAAAAATCAATTTCACAAGAGATATATCTTCATGTGTCGTGATCCAGGGTATGATAGTGGCCTTTTATGTCTATTTAGCTTACAGCAAATTTAAAGCTATCACCTACCCTGATGATATTAGCAGTCCAATAACTCAACAATTAAACAAATTTCTCTCTCTGTCTCTCTCTTTCTTTTTCTTCGTTGACTAACTGTAATCATCTTCCAGGAATGACCTTGAGAGATTGGATATTCTTCTTGGTTTAAGTGCCATTAGCAATATTTTTTTTCAGAAAGCGAGCTACTTAGGTAGTTGGCAAAAAAAGTGCCGATAAAAATCTACTCTTGGCTACTCAGTAAATTGCATTGCACTATCTGCTTGCCAGCTGAGGGTGAAGAACATTGTATATTAAAAGATTTTCATTGTGTAATAATGTGAACACCAGCAGCAGTAATTATAAAATCAATAATTCGTAATAAATATGTCCTCCTTATATAATTACTAAATGATTGCAAAACCAATATTATGCACTAGTTGGAATGGAAAAGGTTGCTGCTAAAGACTTTCTATATTACACATTATTGTTCAACTCTTAAACACCCTTGGTCAAATGAAGCATAACTTCAGCCTCATCAGAATTAAGCTAAATGCTATTTCAGTTTGATCTCCTTAAAAAGTATTTGATTCATGGAAAAACTAATTACCAGATTAAAGTGCAACAAAAAGTGACTTAAATGCAAAGTCTTAAACACCATTTATCCTGAGCTGGGAAACAAAAGGAAGATAGTTTCTGTCCTATAAGATGGTATGTGCTTAGGTATTTTTTACTATTATTGTTTTTCTTTTTTTTCCTTCTAGATGAGTGTTTTGATTCCCCAGGAACACAAATAAACCTCAAGATACCATTTGTATTTGTCTTCACATTTTCCACAAGCTTTTATTTTTGCTTCAAGTGATGATTTCTGCAGCTGAGATAAGAAGGAAGCTAGGCCTTTTGTGGGTTTCCCATCTTTCAAGGCACTTAAATTCAGCAAAGGGGTCAAATGTTTTATTATTTTAGTTTCATAAATTGCTTCTAGGGCTATCAGGCGAGCCTAACAGCAACATTAAGCACAAATACAAAGGAAACAAGCTCAAATGTCAATTCCAAAGCACTTTTGTATGATATAGATACCCTACTCACCACAATTCCACCCTAAAGAAATATTTTCTATATATATAAAGGCATGAAGTTTAAAGAACAACACCTGCTATGAGAAAAAAATATACATGTACAAATGCATAAACAGAATCTCAGAGGATATGGGCAGGTCACTGAACTCCAAAAACTGCCTTGCTTCAATTTCCTAAAAAAACTACACCTATTATTCTCCTCTCATTTCTGCATTATTGTGTTCATACTTTTCTGACTCTTCAAGAAAGTTTCATTTCACTAGCTATGGATCTCTACAGTGTAAAGGTCTGTGTCTGAGCTAATCACCCCAGTTCCCATATTGTAGCAGTAATTCAGAAGGTGCAGTTAGTGATAAAAATAGGTCCTTTTAGTGTGAAGTCTTATCCTAGATATAATATCTAGAAGAGACCAGATTAATTTAATCCTAAAATTGTTTATTTCTCTTCCTAAAGGAGTTCAGTGTGACTAATTCGGATGCAAATGTTTACATTCTAAGTGAATCCCACTCCTTACATCTATTTGAAGTGTTTTCCACAATACAATCATAATTACTTACATAAGAGAATCTATTTTATTTTGTCCACTGTGTCCCAGTATGGGTGAGAGTTGAATTTCCCAATGCCTTTGTCATGAGCTGCTCCTTTCCAACTGCTCCAAATGGTATCCACCTATCTTCTGCAAAGAGCTTTGCTTGCCTTCATGTGGAAACTCATGATAAAAATACCCCTTAGCAAGCAGGCTCCATCTACAAATATAAAAAGCCCACATTGCTTCTGAACCTAGAATTTACAAACACATACAATGGAGGGTATTAAAAATGGGTAAAAACAAGACCAGTTTTGGACGGTATCCAGTGATTAAAAACCATTCCTGCTGGAAAGCATGCCACTAAAAAATGAGGAAGAAGTCTTGCTGCCAGACGCCTCGCCTTCCCTTCCCTTCCCTTCCCNTGTCTCATCTTACCTCATCTCACATCTACTTAGGCTGGGAATACCTCATAGCAAGACAATACCAGGAATGTAATATTAGATAATCACCTGTGTCACTCAAAGAAGAAACTGTTTTGATGAGACTGGTTTTGCCATAGGATTCTGGTTAGCTATTTTAGAAGTTTAGAAAGTCCTAATGATTATTGTAGTTGTCAACCACTCAGCAGATTTCGTATATTCGGGGTTGTGCTAAGCCTGTCAGTCAGAGAAGGTATTATCGTTCCACTTTGCATTTGGGACACGGATATTTGAAAAGATTTGGAAATTTATTCAGACTGGCTAAGTACAGATGCCTAAGTTAAGCACTGTGACTCCTCTGAAGTCCAAGTTTAAGCCACCTCCATGGCTCAAAGTGTGCATTATCTGTGTATGGCAGACCCTGTCTTGCTGCATTGTCAATCAAGTCAAGCAGTCAGGATCAAGTTAGCCAAGTGAGCTGTGCCCAGTATACTTACATGAGGACAGTAAGGCATCTGTGGTAAATGCAGCATTAAATCCAGCTCCTTGGTCCTGCTAGCTTCCATTCCCCAAGGGAATCAAGGTGAAATAAGGGTTAGGGTCTCTGTCGTGGTTAATTCATGACTTGTGGGTTTCACATTTTAACTGATCTCTTATTTCTCTCATGGATTCTTGAAACATTAAATAAATATAGAAAGCAATGTTTCTTTTAAGAATTGATCTGACATGTATCCAGCATTCTAGGGAGAAAGTGGGTGCAAGGAATTTAAAATTGAACTTCCCTGGAATCCACAGAAATTATTAATGCCTAAGTCTCAAGACCATGTATAACATCAATATAAAGATAAGTCTGTTAAGATTGTTACCTTGCTTCTCTCTCTGGTATAGTTAGGTGATTTCCACACTAAAGCAACCCATGATGACTTCTCATCAATAAAATTCAGCATTCACATATAATAACATTTTTTTCTAAGTACTTCGCGATACGAACACCTTGATGCAGTGGGCCAGAGCTGTAATGTATATGGGCATGTGTAGGTGTCTAGACGAAGGAAAAACAAGGTTGTGTAAGAAGACTGCTTTTACTGAGACAACAGAAGGATGGTCCTTGTCCTGAAACATGCGTTCTTGTGGCCAGTGGTAAAATTTTTGGTAGGATTCAATATTAGAATTATAGTTGATAAACTGTCAATTTACAGCTGGAGTTGTAACTTCTGCAGACCTTTCATCAGTTAAGGGGAATTCAAGAGAACATTCAAGACTTGGAAGATTTTTTTCAGTTGCCTTTCTGCATCTGGCGATTTGCACCAAATCTTGCGGAGAGAACATCCAGCGGAATTTGTTGAGAAAAGCCATCTTGGATCCCTCAGCCAGTCATGACGGGGAATAAAGGCCCCTACAACATTTCTGTCACAAGTTACATTGTAAAACTGCTATATGAAGGTGGAAGAGTTATATCTGGGTGAAAGCACAGATTGACTAGGCTGGCTTAAGGGAATTTACTTCCCTACTCCATTAGCTCCACTCACTGCAGTGTAGTTACTCAAGGATTTATGAACATACAGAAGCCTCATCAGAAAAGACTTATGATCCCTGTGCCACATCCATGCGCCACTGAGCCAATGTGTGCATGTGCAGTGTGTTTGATGTATTCAGAATGTGCCTGATTTATCGTATGTTCTTCCATATTTTTCCCTAGGATTTCTCCATCATTCAGATCAAGTCTCTATTTGCCCCTACTGATATGCACTTGTGTGTTTTGGAACCAGTAGAACATTGGCACCCTGAAAACAAAAGGCAGGTTGAAATTCTGTTCCACGTGTCACTGAAAAATTGAGATAACATGATCGAAGTTGTTCCTCTGGATAAAAATTATATTCTGTGTGGAGAAAAATATAATTTCTTCCTTTCTCTCTTTTTTCTTAATATTGATTATGTTTAAACAGGAAAGAAATGTCATTTTAACACCAACTGCATATTGATATTTGCATCAAAGAGAGTAGACACAAAGAAACCATGAAGTTCAGGCTGTAGGATTATAAAACGTGAGGTCATATAATACAATTGAAAAATATACAGCAAATTGCATTTTACAAGCCATATCTATAGAAATATGAACACATAAAAACACATTCTGTAGTAATATCAACACCAGAAAGGAAAGATGTATCAAATTTAAAATATTTCCACTCACCTTCAGTTCCCAGTTTTTAAGGCTAGAAAAGCACTTCTGTAATCCCTTCATGAAGAAAAGCAGAGGGTTGTAACAATCACCAGGTATAGCTTTGAGCAGTGATATCTGTCAGCCATCATTTCAGTTCAGGTGGGTTATGCACCAGGGGTAGCAGCAAAGTTGGGTTGCTGTTGCCAGCTAGACCTTGGCAACATGCAGCTGTGTCTGGATGACAGTGCTTTACAAACATGGGCAAAGTGGAAAATGTGTTATATCTGAGAAAGAGGAACATAGCTTCATAGAATGATGGAATCATAGAATAGCTTGAATTGGAGGGACATTTGGAGACCATTCAGTCCAAACCTCCTGCAATGAGCAGGAACACCTTTGACTAAACCAGGCTGATCAGAGCCCAGTCAACTTTTCCATAAAGTTTGCAGGCATGGGGCAATCTCAGCCCTCTGTTGGGCAACTGTTGTGGACGGTGGGAGTCGTCAGTCAGGGACTTTGCAAATCTCTGACAAAGCAACTGAGTTGCCACTGCATGTAGGGGACAGGTATAACTTCCCATTGGCTTTTAACAAGAGAAAAGAGTATATGTTTAATATGTGTTGTTAGAAATCGCTTAATGGTCCTTTTTAAAAAGTGTGGTTAAAATTTTGATATATTAGTTAATGATAATGATGATGATGAATTTAAAAGACCTGTGGCTTTCTCTAGTGGTGAATCTAAAACATACCTGCATACAGTATCTAGTAAAAAGACAAAACAATAAGAAGATAGTAGGGGAGCAAGGACACATTTTGATAACAAGGTTAAATGCTGTATTAACTGATCATATGTGTAATCATATGTGCTATTAGTGCTGTGATTTGTGTGGTTTAACTATGAAAGACACAAGACAGAAACACAAGAGACCCCCATCAGTTTTGTCATCACTTAGAAACCAGCACAGCTTAGCAAATGGGGAGCTCAGGCTCTGCCTGTGTGAGGTGAATGTGGTTTCTCCTCAGGAGAAATGGGTAGACAGGTCAGGAGTCAAATGTTGCATGATCCTTGATTCCACTTGACATAAAAGAGGAGAGTTGAACTCCCCTGCAGGTCCCTATGCCCTGTACTATATCTGCTCTTCTTTTTAAATAGCAGTCCTGGAGAGATTCTAGCAGAAATGGAGAAAATTTGAATTTTGTCTGATCTTCCGAGTACACCAAGTAGTTTAAAATCTAATTATGAATTAGACTGACCCAGAGCAATGTTTTCAGAAGCATCTAGTCAGCTTAAGAGGAAAAAAAAAAGAAAAATCTCAAGCTGAGATGCAATGTAAGTATCTGAGAGCCTAAGTCCCTTAGGATTTCACTTTTTAAAAAATCAGGCTTATTTTAAAACTCAGTGTATCTAATTTTACCTTGAAGTCTTTTGTGTTTCTTTTTCTCCAGTCCTTCTTCGATATTTTATATTTTTAAACATTATTCTTAAAAAAATTAAAAAAGCAGCTGCACACAATTTTTATCCTGTACATCAAAAATGTTTTTTTAGCTCTTCACCTATAATTCAATTTAGACTTAAGGTCTTTTTTTTTGTTTGTTTTTTCTTTCAGTTAATGCTCATCTTGATAAACTCCTAAGAGCCAACTCCTCAGAGAGGTTTGTTAAATCAAATTTTATTAAAATTTAGGATATGAAAATCTTGTTTGCATGATAATATATATTAAATATTTCTCCTTTTTTTTGGAGGCCTCATTTATAATCACTCTATTGTTTTCCACGTTTACTTTTCAAACTACAATATGAAGCAACTTTTGCAGGGCAACAAAGTCCAGCTATGTTGCAGAACTAGACTTCGCTCGTTATGGATTTTGCTGCAACTTAGTAGGAATTGTGACGGATATTTTATAATTTCACTGCCCAGTACTGTGACAGTAAGTTGAGTGATGACAGTCACAAAAACAAGTTTGTCAGAAGAGAATATCTTTATTCATACAGAAAAAAACCCCTGAGATGTTGATCCAAAAGGTAGATATTTCTTTTGAACCAAGACTGAATTATCATTAGAACAATCATTAAGGAGATGTATCAGAAATAAACCTGCAGTTATTTAACTTTTAAGTAATCTTCCAGTGCCTGTCTTTCTCTTGTCAGGAGAATTCGTATACCTGAAATCTAAGGATCATTGGATTCCTGAAAATGAGACAACTATATGTAATAACAATTCTTGTTCTCTGGGGTTGGAAAAGAGATAAAGGATGCTGTAAAAGTAATTAAACACAACACACTCATAATCCAGAATCAATAACATGTGATTTATTTTCCTATCATACATCATAAATTAGTAATAAGTAACACAAGTGTCTGGATCAATCTACTCTCGGTTTAATTTTCTAAAAGTTCGGTGTCTAATCAAAAACTTGCCTCCAGTCTCCCCCATTAGGCACTGGAAGAATACTCGGCTCCTGGTTTTGCACTTATTTTAGCTTTGAACCTAGACTGAAGCATGGTTTTAACACCTTTGAGCAGGGTGCAGACCAAGTGATCTCCAGAGGCCTCACAAAGCCTCAGCTGGTCTGTGAGTCTTGGCCAGTTGAAGCCTGGTGCTAAACACAAAAATATCTGGAGAATTTTTGAATTTTGGTACTTGTGTGAACTGTGGGCCTAAGCCTCTCTTCTAGTCTTTTAAATTTTGGCTAACACAGTTAATGGAAACTGGAGAGGGACTTGGCCACAGGTACAGTTCAGATTGGGGGTGACTTGTGCAAGACTTCCATGGAAGTTCTTGCAGTTATCTGTTAAAATCCAGGTGTCTGTACTTCTGAGCTACATTCCACAATTAACTTTTTAGAGGCGATTGTAGTTTCCATTTTCCCCACCTTAAGCACCCTAAACATTGTCATCAGAATGAAATGGAAACGTTTGAAAACCTCTCAATTTCTCCTCAAAATTCAAAAGAAGGAAATTTTGTCTTCTTCATTTTAAGAACTCATTGGGCTCATTAATCCTGACAGAGTTTTTTTTGTTTGTTTGTTTGTTTTTAATCTTTAAGGAAAAATTATCATTGTCATATGCATTATATTCTAATTATATTACTTTAATGGAAGAGAAAAACAGTGACTTTAAAGTTCTTTAAAGTTTAATTTGAGTGATTAAGGAAAATCAGAGACGACCAAAACAACTTCTGAACATTTCCATAAGATGCAGAAAAAATTATTTCCTGGGAAATATTAACCTTGTCACTCTGTCTATTCAAAGGCAGGAGAAAATGTAACAGTCCAAGTTGCCATTCACTCCAAGTATATCCCTCTGACAAGTTTCCTTTCTATTAAATTAATTTTCTTTGGCCACTGAGATTAGGAATATGATTCCCTAGAGTAGTGGTTAGAACTCTTACCTGAGTAAGGTCAGTTTTTCAACATTTCTTCATAGGTGTTTAATATATTTTATCCAATTACTGTTTAATTTAAAGTCAATGGGATTTAGTGTTGTAAGTGATTTCATTACTAGAGAAACTGTCCTTATGAGAAAAGTCCTTTCTCATTTACTTAAAGCTAATAGCACTAGTAATCAAGTGCTAAATTTAGCACTTAAGTGTTAAATCAAGCCCCAGAAAAGAAGGTTTGGGTCAGAGCAACTGCTACTTTGGTTATGAAAAGGTCTGATGTTGCTTTAATGTTAAAATATGTAAAATAGGATTAGGCTTCTGCAAATGCAGTGATTACATATTTTGTATGAAACATATACCAGTAAAGTCCAGTTCAAATGTTTATATGGGACCTTATTTCATCTCTAATAGCAAAAGTTATTTCTATTTGAAATTACAATGCAGAAAGTATTTTTAAATAATTAAAAATTGTTACAGTAGCTTTACAAACAGGAATCATATACTCTCTTGTTGTTATGCACACTTCAAATTTTACACACAGGAAGGGAAATGGCAAGCAGGAACATTTTTTTAGGTGTGAAGTCTTACATTGGCTAAAAATTTTCCTTTGTTTGCTTCAGCATATTTTTATATCTTGCTGTTAACTATATATAACAAATGTCCAATATTTGTGTTTCTGCTGAATAACCTTGGAGATTTTTCATGAATAAGTGGCCATAAGATATGCATGCAGCCACTGCTTTTAGTTCTTTCATTCTCCTGTGATTTTAAGTTGAATGTGTGTGTGTGAGAGAGTGGCATTTTATATTGACTGAGACAAGTATAACAACCTCCAGTGGCTCAGCTGCCATCACAGCAATTCTACATCTCGTCCAATTTGTGAAGAAATGTAACTCTGTGCTTTTGAAGTTTTGATATAATGGAAACAGAATGGAAGGACCATCTGAAAGATCTGGTTAAGGTAATACAGGGGGGCACACGTTGCAATATAAAGGTTTGCTGCTACCCATCCTTCCTATTGCTTGAGGGAATTCGTGGCAAATTCAGGGAAGATAATGTGATGGTTGGTGAGATGCAGAGTAATGATGCAGATCTGAGATAATGATCAGAAAGATGGGGAACCTGTCCATGGATCATAGTGCTCCTGCAAGTTTTCTCCTTTAGCTCACTTTAGATCTTTGAAAACTTTGCAGTGCTTCTTTAAAATACAAACATATCGCATGAATCTGTACTGAGAGCGTATTCCCTTCAAGTGTCATGTTTTTACAAAACAAAACAAAATAAAATAAAAAAGCAAAATTTTCCAGACAAAAATCTAACGAGTACCAGTGTTAATCTGAGAAGAATTAGATCACTCCCCAGCAAAATATCTCACCTCACTTTTTCTAAACCTCCATGCCCCACACAGGCACAGAAACATCCATGAGTCCAACTGTTCTCTGCCTTTTATGGTTTGCAATCTATCTCTTCACAGGAAGTCACCTGTCTACGGCATAATTTTCATGCATATTGTGCTAATTTTACTCAAATACTGCTATATGGACAGTATGAAATGTGTTTTTCTTCAAAAATCTGGCAAAATTAAAAACACAGAATTTCAAAATAAACTGGGTAAGATTGGTCAATAGCGTCTTTAGAGAAATCATGAACAATCACATCTACTTTTTCAGGGATTTCTGGTTTTATGACTTATATTTATTATGATATTTACTAGACATGCTACCGCACAAGCTCTTAACGAATTTATCCTTCTCTGTGAGTCTTAAGACAAGTACTAGAATTAATGTAGATTATAGTTGGGTTTTACTGCTCAACATTTAACAATGCAGTTATCACCAGCTTTCCTCGTTTTCGCTCTGACTTACTGTCTTTCCTTAGTGGTGTGATATTTAGATCTGTGTTTTACCAGCACAAAAAGGCAATGCAAGGGGCAGATTCACAGAGTTTTGATTTTGTAGGCATGTGTATGTGTGTCTGTACACCTTAATGTGCATATCTATGGTTTTATCGACTGTCTTTGGTGATATTGTGTTTATGGAAATACCAAAAGGACCTTTCTCCACATCTTAGTAATCGCTTAAAAGTAATACAGGAAGACTGTTCCTAACCATGGAAATAACTAATCAGTTTATATTTATTCCCTCTTCAGCTGACGCTGCCAGCTCTGGTGTGTGCATACACCCAGCAGAAAATGGACCCAGACTATTGATGTACTTAGGTTAAAAAATGGAACTTTCCTTTTAGACATGTGGAGTCATCACAGACACAAAGACCAGTAAAGCCAGGAAAACATCTCTGAGGATTTAGCTGTCTTTAAGGGTTGTAAATGCGATCTTGAAGAGTGGCTAAAACTACGTCTCTCTCTTTTAGGGTTTCTAATACTTATTTGTTGGTATCTAAACGAAGTATATATTTTCAGACAACTTTTCTTCTCTATTGGGTATGAAAATGACATTTCATTACAGCTGGAGATTCAACGTCTGGACATAGTGCTGATATCATGGGTTGCAAAACTTATTTCAGCCATCTTATGTATAAAATAAAAAGCCTTCTTGTGAAATTCAAGCTTCTAAACAGAACGCATAGCATTTAGACGTTTTTCTTACTGGGCCTGGGATTAAATTCTGAGATACTCTGGATACCAGCATGCAAAAAAGTACTGCAGGATAAGCTAGAATGTGAACAAAGAGCATATATGTTAAGTTACAAGCACTGTTGGAATATAAACTGTGTCTGTACTGGATGTGAAAGGTGGTTTATCTCCACTGAATAACCTAACTATCATGTCTTAGTGTTCTTTTTGCCTCTTTGTTCTGTAACTCAGTGTTCATACTCCACCACCAAAATGCAGATTGTTAAATAATATAGCAGATTGAAAATTATTGCTCCCTACCTTTTGTCTCCAGCTGGGATGGCATACATCATGTTGTTTGGCACATGCTTAATGGAGAAATATTTGAGCCCCATTGCAGTGTGGAACATATCTCTCTCACATCTTTGCAAAGTGCTCAAACTACTACAATGTTAATTTGAAGAAAAGATGACAACCATTAATCTGCTTGAAAAGAGAGGTGGAAACCACTGCAGCAGTCAGATATTCCTATTACTATAAATGCTTATTAGGCCTTTTTAAGATTGTCTTCTAGAATTAGATCCCCCAGGAGGCCTGAGCAGAGGAAAACCTAGTTGCTGCATTGTAATCAATATTAGGTGTGAGTTAGGCTGCTCATCCCTGCCAAGCCTTAATACAGTTATAGGTACCTGGGGAACTTTAAACTAAAGAAGTCAGGTGGCAAAGGATTTTAAACTCCTCGGACATTAGGGGTCAGCTAAGGATGACAGTTTAAGTGCTTACTGTACATTTTGTGTAAATCCTAGATTAGATACTCAAGTCGTTATATCCCATTGGGTCCTAAGACTTTGATGCATTGCTCTAAGTCGAGGTATTTAGCTGACATGCTTAGTCACTTAAGCTCCTGATAGAGGGAGAGTAAGGCCACCTGTAATCTGAATCACTCTTTTGAGTTCTCCATCTTTGTCAATTGACTGCAGGAGAAACACAGAGAAAACAACTTTTCAAGTGTGGGTGTTCTTCAGGTATGACTTTAATACTTAAAGTTGGGTTAAGCTTGCCAAAGCATCATCACTTAGCACTGAAAGTCACAGAGGAACTTTGTGATGCGCAGGAATTCACAGGCAGCTCACAGAGTCAAAAACCCAGTGCTTTAACCTACCCCTGTGCCCAGACACTGACTTTGTTAGTCTCTCCCTGCCTCCATGGCTGTGCTAATTCAACAAGAACATTTGGTGTCTTTGTTAGAGCAAAACTGCCACAACTCTTGGATGAAAGTTAGGACAGCACATGAATGAAGAGTGACAAAGCATACTCCACATGCATGCAAAATTGTTGCTCACAGTATAGTTTTTATCACTTGATCTGAGTTGTCAGTGCAGCAGAAAAAGATTTTCTTTCATTTAAAAGTTACAAAATGTTGCTATCTATTTGATCTGAAAGTCAGCAGTTGCTGCCAGACCACTGCATTTGTAGCAGCAGCATCTCAGAATGTACAGTTTACTGAAATCTAGGATGGCATTTTGCATTGTTAAGACTACATAAAAAGCTTTAGCAAATTGCCAAGACCCATTTTCCCCATCCTCCCACTTAAAGAGTTACCTGGGCTTGTATCACTGCTAATGTGAAACACTTGCTCACAGCAGCTAGTAGCAATTCTGGGTACATCAAACCCCAGGTGAGGAGTAATTATGATTCAATGTCAAGATTAATGTTGTCAAAATTTTAAAATATGGCTGACATGACAAAGCCCCCCTGCTGTCTGAGGACAGCCCAGACACAAATGCATTACAACAACTCCAGCTTTTCCCTTAGCACTCTTAGTGTCGGGCAAATCTCTAGCTGGTTCTCAAATAATTATGAAAAAAAGTACTGGAGAAAAAAAAAAAGAGGAAAAAAAATAAGGACAGATGTGATGAAAATATAATAGAATCGCCTGTTCCATGCACAAACTGCTATGTGGGGGCAGAGGTAGAAGAGTATTGAAAGATAAAACAAATAACTTTAGTTTAGTTTAAAAGTGCCCATAGTTAGAAATGTTTGTGACTTCAATGGAAAATATATTCCAGAGAGTTCTGCAAGCTCTTTGATGAATTTGTGGAATTGTCTCCTTGTCTCCTCATTACCATATTAAAAAAAAAAAAAAAAAGCGGGGGGAAGAAAAGAAGATCTGACAATTCAAGCGATCATCTTTAGCTTCTGTTGTTTTCCATTAGCAACGGGAACATACTCTTTTAGTGAAACACAAAACGTGGTTTCCAGAGCTACTGCTGAGTTTTGCAGCACGCCAGGACCTGATTCACCTGTTCCAAGAGCAGCTCAGAAAGGTGGCTAGAGACAGTTTTCAGTACTTTATTTGTCCCAATTATCTGTTCCTGCCTATTAGAGTGAATGAAACATCATGGCATTGTTTATCACAGGCTTTATGTTCACTAATAACACTGTTGTTTATTACTTGGAACATGCTGCATGCAGTCAATGTGAGCTCCTTCCTGCTAATCCCCACAAGCTTTCAGACCCATTTCTTTTTTCTTTCACAATAAAACTACACAAATCTGAATCAATGTGGCTTTCACAGTTTTTCATTTGAAACTTGCCTGCTTGCTATGGTATGGATGAAGGTTTACGGCCTTATTTCAGAGCCGTCCTTATTTATAATCTAGACAAATCAAAATCCAGCACTACATCCATCCAGCTATTTTGAAAATGGATGTTAATTCAATGAATCATAACTGGCAGTGCCTGAAAAGTTCAACTATGTTTCACTTATGTAAACAGTGCCTGTGACTCTGAGTCTATCTTTGGTCAGCACTTTGGTTAGCACTGTCCTGGCAGTGTAGTAAAAGCTGGTGGCAGGTGAGGGCTCTCCCATCACGAGCCCTCTCACACAGCAGATTAATCACAGTGGGATTGTCCATCTCCTTTTCACATAATCTGATGAGCAGTTACTTAATCAAGGGGACAGCTACAGTATATCCCAAGATCCTTTCAAATGAGGACATTTTCCCTTAGAGTGGAAATTATAGGAAAAAATGTGTAAAGCAATCTATAACAAAAGGTGGCTTTGCGCAGGATGGAGGATGTGGCTGTTGTCACTGTTGTTTTGTTTTCTAATGTGGAAACATTTCATTTCCATGGAGTCAAATACTTTTGCTTCAGCTTGATAATTTTATTTCTACTTTCCGGTGTATCTAGTTTTCCCTGCTGAGATTATCTTTATAGGCATATCCACATAGCAATTATATTTACTCACTTAATGTTACAAAATAAAATCTGTATCATGTGGAATTACCATTAATGTTTTAAAAGAAACAAAAGATCACCATTAGAAATACATATTTGTTTCTCTTTATAAAAATATTTTTCCTTTAGAACAAGATAATGTTTTAGAATTATTTGAATAAAATAAAAAGGTCAGAACGACTTGCTTTAAGAAGTCACAACTGTGAGCAAAAACTTCATCTATATACAATTAACTACAGGGAGAAGCTTCTATATAAAAAACTGTCATTTTAATGCAAAAATTATTTAGTACAGGGTTTAAAACTTTCCATAGTTGTGCAAATATTCAGTAAGGTTACACTATTTGGGGGATATTTTTCTTAGAATTAGGCATATATGAGTAATATTTTTGTGTTTTATTGACAATGACAAATACTTTCTTTGTGAGTTGGGATGTAAAACCAGCAATGTCCACAAAAATGCCAGACATATAACATAACTGGGCTCTAATCTGTGACTAGGAGTCCTACAAAGTATTACAATGTGAATAATAGAGACCCAAGTGACAAATGCCCCTTCATGCTCCAGAACTGTGGACTGAGCTCTCTCAGTGTGTTTTACAGCTGCATGTCAATCTGGGCCATTACAGTAAAAGATCACACCACCTGCTTATCTAAGTGACTTGGTTTGCTAGACCAGTTGACAGTAATCACCATTAGTCTCTGAACAGGAAGAAGTCTAGAGATAAAAGGCAAAGAGTGTGCCTGCATTAAAATAAGACGTAGCAAATACACGTTGCCTTTATTTAAATTAGTGGCTTTGCAGACGCACAAGTTTCAGACAAGACTGTGCACACCAATCAAGTCCCCTTGGCCTTGGTATCAGTATTTAGATTGATAGTTCTTGCTAAAGTCTGTCACAACATCTTCATTGACATTCCTACCCATCCTAGAAACACTGAAGGTATCAGGAGTTTCTAGTCTCATGGCTGGAATAAACCTCGTGAGGTCAGCCTGTCAATAGCAGGGCTAATCCTGATGTTAGATGAGGTTGCAGGGGACTCGTACTTCACAGTCACATCTCCACATAGAGAAACAAAGCAGAGCAATTGTGTACTAAAACTGATATAGTCAGTAGCGATGATTTGTTTTGTTGTTCTTTTTAATCCTACACTTCCCTCTACTCCTTTGGAGATGTGCTTCTGTGCTAGTCTGACATTATATATATATACAGAGAGAGAGGGAGAAAGAGAGAGAGACAGAGAGAAAGAGACAGAGAGAGAGAGAAAATATGTGTGACCAAAGTGGGGGGAAAATAAACACCATTAAGTGAAATTATTGGATATCTCTACAAATTTTTAGCTATTGCACTTGCTTTCCCCACTTATGGAATATAATTTTTTTGTCATGTTTTCTAAAGGGATCTTGGTGGTCCTTATGGCATGTTTAGCTCTCTGCTGGAGATGTTCAGCACATTTTCTATTGTCTCAAGGCATTTAATTCACTTTTTATTTAAGAATACTTTTTAGAAGATCATGCGTGTTACACTAGCGGTAACATTAAAAATATTTCCCATTTTTCCATTGCCATTTTTAATTTTATCACATGGGTGACTTGCAAACATGTACCTTTCTGTAAAATAAAAACTATGTTTTTATACCCATCTGATAAATCAAAGGATTGATAAGGGAAAAAAAATAAATAATCCCTCCTCAATCCCCCTTTTGGTGTGTGTATATGTGTGCGTCACTTCTGTCACATACTTCCTTTCCTGTTCCTCTATGTTATCTCTCTTCAGTTGCAAGGAACAATAAAGCAAAACAAAGCAAAAGAGCAAAAGAACAATTCTCCCTTCTATTTCTTAAACTTGAACAGCATCATTAAAGCAAGTCCTGAACTACTATTTTGTTATTTGTTCTGACAACAGTCAACAACGACACGTCAAAGGCAAAATTCAATGTTCTTTTTTTAAGCCCCTCAAAATGTTCTTGAATTACTTTTGTGCCACTTGTTCAGTAATGATAACCAACACAGAACACACCTTTGTCTGAGGAAATGCCACAGAATAGGCATTTTCTGCTGGATAAAATATTGTTGTAGGTTTTTATAGTGACTGTTTGAGACAAAGCCGAGCAGAACATATTGGTTTTGTCTCTTCACTAGAAGTTTGAGCTAATCCAGCTGCCTGCCACAAGTACTCTGGTCCTGGTGTCTCACACTGTTAATTCCTGAAGACTTGGAATTCTCTCTAGCCAAGATGTAGGATCATGGGAATGTGGTAGGTGGAGCTGATCCTTCTGTATGTTCTGAGCTGTCTTTTGGAGTTTGAGTACATATGAATTTAAGGATTACAGTTCCTCTTTTACATACAGACATGTGTGACACTTAACAAATTACTTTTCTCTGTGTATTAAACCCTATCTCCAAAAAAATATAGACCAATTCCTACCTCTTTTCTACTCATTGGGGCAGTGCCTTATTCCTTTTCAATGTGAAACATGTTAGTAAACAAGACCTAAACCTCAGTGGACACCTAGGAACCCCAATTTTGCCTCTGCTAATGATACAATTCTTAACGGGTCTAGCTGGACCAATTTTGTAAAATACCTGAAGTGAAACACTCTATGACAGGGGCTTGAAGGAAATAAGCAGCATTAGAAAATGTTGTTTCCTATTAAATATTCCAAGGTAAGTAAACAGATTTGAATGGAAGTGTTTGTAGCACGTATACTCAGAGCTCTAGGCTGATACTTTTCATGGCCTAAATTCCACTCTCAGTGCAGCCCAGACAACTTTACAGGCTTTGTATCTTAATTAAATCTTTCTAATGATTCAGAGCAATTTTTTAACTCCCACTTTACATTTGTTCACTTGCTAACAAGTGCTGTATATATGCCTTTAGATCCCAGAATCACATTATGGGTAAAGAATGGTTTGGAACTTTAAAACTCAATTTAACTACCATTCTAAGTATTAATTTATTTATTTATTTCCAAATAAAACATATTGGCTGATACTTTATTGTAAATAACCTAGCCATTGAATTCAGAAGCCCTACTGAAAATAAAATAATCTTGATAACAAAGCTTATTTATAAAGTTACAATAAAATACTGAGCAGTTTTTACTTTCACTAATATAACTTCATCTATCTGCATAGTAATTCTCAACAATGCTAAGTTCTATTGCCCATTTGTAAGTCGATACTGTTACATAGTACAAACAGATGTTAAATTAGTTTATAAAAACACCTAGGAACAACTGCAGTAGCAGATTGCTTGTAAGTAATAGGCAAGATTGTAAAATTCAGATTACAACAAAATGCAATAGCTTCATGTGCTAGCACAAATTAAAAAATATATATACCATGGACAAGGTGCAAAATGGATCAAATTAAGATAATACCAAAATAAATGGACTCAATATTATGTTAATATTAAAGAACTTTACCAGCACTATGATCCTGCCAAAGAATTTTAATGTGTTCCTCTATCGCTACAGGTGATGTTACCAGCAAAGTAATCGTTTGAAGCTCTAACCAGTGTTCTTTAAATGTAAGAAATATTTGCAGCATATTAAAAAAATAAAAAAAACCCCACCAACCAAAAAAAAAAAAAAACAAAAAAAACCCCAAACAAACACACACACAAAAAACAAAACAAAACAAAACAAAACAAAACAAAAAACAAAAAAATACACAAAACCAAACAAAAAACAAAACACCAGCAAACTTATACAATGGAAGGATGGAATATCTGTTGTCACAAGTAAAGAAAAACCTGAATGCACATTGGTCCTGTAAAACTTTGCAAATAAGAGACTATTTTATTCAGTAAAGGCGAGGAATTACATTATAATAGAAACACTGACAAACTCTAACTATAACAGCACAAATGTCACTTCTATAATGAGGCAGAATTCTCTGCTGCTTTTCTAATCTCTAGAGACATGATTCTACAACAAAATAAACTAAAATAAAACATTAATAAATAAACCTAAAAAATATACAAGAAACAGGCTGGTGGTGGTATTCTTTCCCCTCACCCCCCTGACTACAGGATATGTTGCCAATCCAAAATAGGTTAAATAAGATTTGAAATTTGTTCATTCTCTATTAACAGCCTAGTAGAAAGAGATATGCATGGAGAGAAATGTGATTAACTAGCTGAAAGGTATTATAAATTACAAAAGAAGAATGGACCATTGGACAAGCGCTGGGTGTGTTTGACTGAAATTAGTTTGACTATTGTGCAAGGTAAAATTTTGGAAAGGATCAGAGGAGAATTATGCTTATTTGTGCTGGATTTAAAGTATACATAGAGTTGATTTTAAATCAGCTTTTTAATTCAGCCTCAGAGAAGTGTTTATTGCAGCCCCTGTAAAAGGACCAGCTCTGTTGAGTCTATGAGTCTTTTATACATTGTGACTAGCATTACAATGACTGACGCAACACGGTAAGTAAAAAAATAAAGTTCCCTTTCTCCCTCGGTCCCCCACCTCCCTCTCCAGCAGATCAATATGCTTGAAGAAAATGTCACAGACTCCATTGAAGGTAATAGGTTTAGATCACCATTACATTTTCTATTCAATGAACTGAGTCTGGTCCATTTCTGTTGGAAAATTCACCTGTTTGAAAAGATTCATTTTCTTCAATGCAGTAGAATATAACAGCAGAGCAGTGATGCCTGCAGCAGATAGATATAAAAATATGGATATATATGTGTGCATATATATATATATATACACATGCATACATACGCATATACACACACACATATGTATCTGTAACTGTAGTTTATCTGCTTTCCTATATATAAGGAATAGAGAAATAAGGAGAATAAGAAAGAAGGGGTACAAAGGAAGGTTTAGACAACTCTAATTAAAGTACATTACTGAAAAGTAAAACAAACCAACCTGCTCTGTTTTCCTAGTTCTGTCCTCAGGCTATGACCTTAAAAGATGGTGTTACAGGCTCAGAATCAGTGCTCTGAAACCAAAATAGTGAATAATTTACCTAAAATTTAAATGGTGAGGGCTAGATATATTTTTTCTTACTCTAAATCTGTTTCTTGTATAGGCTAAGACTCTTCAACAGAGATTATCCAATATCTGTTGTATGTGTAGTGTAACAAACAGTTTCAGACCAACTTGATATAATACATAAGGAAAAAATGTGTCAAAGAAAAGGACAAGAAACAGATTTTGTGTTTATTTTCTCACATTTGAGACCTTGTCCAACAGCCTCTCTAGCCACCTGCACAACACAAACAATTGTGTTTTTAACCCTTTCGTATACGTTTTCATATTTTCCAAGGAAATTTGCACTCCTGATGTGGAGACAACTGTGACAGAGAATCTAGAATTCTTATGATGCTTGTCCAGTCTTTCTCTGAACTGCTGAAAATCCCAGATTTGCTGTTGGAGTTTGTATGACTCTTAGACTTCTTCAGGGTTTTCTCTGCTGGATGAAAGTGCACCTTAGCAGCTATTTTTTCCCCTGAAAGAGTATGTGTAACTTGCAATGAAATTATTCAAATCACTATTCTCTCTTTGTACTTTTTTTTTCCCCTGTTTTACTTTTTCACAGGCCAAATCTATCTGAATGGCTATAAATCTAGAATCATTCTTTAAATGGTCAGGGTACAGACATGCCCTTTATCTCCAGAGTTTTAGCATACAGACATCTCCACCTAAGAGAACCCTTCAGAATATGAGGCATTAGATACCTTCATAGTAATAAAGAGATGCTTTAAAATAAGCAATACAAGCTACAATTAATCTCTTTTTGTTTAAACCAAGAGAAGCTGAATTCTCCTCAAAAAGTCTATCTCTCTCCATGAACCAAAAGGATGCCCAAGCTCAGATTGGCACTTATGGGCTGAAGAAAAGTCCAAACCAGTGCTCATGGGTCACAGCACATTCCATCAGCTCCTGGGAGAAATGGTCAACATGACTCTTTTTTCACTATATTTTTCTTTTTTTTTTTTTCTCCTACAAAGACAAAAATATGTTTTTAGATATTTTTGACCGAAAAAACCCCACCACTTTTATTTACAAGGCATTATTTGTTCCTCTGGATGCTTTGTACTTTGATTTTTAAAAAACATTTTCAAAAGAGTTTTGATTTTTTATACTTCATTTTTATGTTTCAGAAAGGAGCTGGCTACCTTTCAGGAGAGATAGCTAGAAGATCATGTGGATCTTCTTTTTGCACACCTTTCTCAATTTTTTTTTTGTGAGTCCAGATCAGCGGCTCCTCTAGCATCCTTCCCCAATCACATTTACCCTAGATATTTGCTCCTTAATTTTAGCGTGTTTCACATTATATTTTACAAATTCCGTCAGTCTTCCTTTCCCCTTGGCTTATTTCTAACCATGTTAGAAAAAAATTACTTCTAGCTGTTTAGAAGAGTCTAGTAGCAGAAATGGAACATGATTCTTTCATGAGATGCATTTTCATAATGCATATATGCAAGAAAGTTGGATTAACATTAAAGTAACAATACTGAGTTTTATGATGTCTCCTAATTTGGAGTATTTCTGTTTATATTTTGGTATTATTTTAAGGCACTACTACTGGATATAATAAAATATTGGAATACATGCAGGAATATGTGAATGCAACACCATTCTTTGAAACCAACATTAACAACAATTTAATGAGATTAAAAAAAAGCTATTGCTAGTACTGAAAAACACAGAGAGTCAAGTTCTTTTTGGTTAAGAGTTCTGTGTCAGATGTGATTTTTTTTTCCCTTTCCTTTCATTCCTTTAACTATTAGAGGGAAGGGCAAGGCAGGAATTTTCCAAATTTGATGGTTCAGAGGAAATAATGAAAAATATGCCAAGCAATTAAAACCTGAATGAAAGGAACCGTTTAAAAACTGCATTGATTTCTGAGTTGAACTTATCACAGTGCCTTATGGTGCATGACTAAAAATTACTAGTACTGGTTAAGTTCTCTCTGTCAACAGAATATCTAGATTATGGAAACTAGGAAACAGAAGTACTTTTAATTACAGCTCAACTGTGTGCTCTCTTTGTGGGCTGAGGATCAGGAAAAGTTCAGCAACAGGTGCTTTGGGCACACATAAGAAGTACCTGCAATCATTTAGCATTGCAAAGAGAATTCTGATGCTAATGAAGGCTAAAAATTGGATTCACAAGTTTACAGAGTACACCAAACTGAACAAAATTGTCAGCATAACATTTAAATTACTTTTTTGATAAGCTTGGCTATTTACAAATCATCAGACAATTACATCTTCCAAAAACTATTTAACATCAATTCACTCTGCCTTTTCAACACTGCACTTGATTAATTCCAAATAAATTGAAAGAAATTACCTTGCAGATTGCAAGAAACTGACCAAAAACAATTGCTACAGTTTTAAATTGCGTATCGTTAAACTAACTCCGCATAATAGTTTTCATTTGCATTATCTTCTCTGCTACAAACGTTAACTATTTCACAGAAAGACAGAAATGTTTGGATTTGATTAATCTGATACACTGAAAGGACTGTGTTTACCCTCAAATTATCCAGTAATTATCCATTAATTTTGACAATTAAACAACCTCCTTGAATAATAATGAAAGTATTGGAAAACTATGTTTAATCTTTTCCTTTTTCCAATTGGTATTACCACTACTTGTGCAAACCCACAAGATGGCTGTAAGAAGAATACATCTCTCATCCTGGAAGTGAACATCAAATATGCAGGATATATTTTTACCCTAAAAAGGAGACCCCAAAATCTCTTAAACATGAGAATGTCAACTTCAAGAAGAGGTTGTTTCCATAGAGGCAGCAAATAATAAATATCTACCAGTATCTCAAATGCTGGACACTGGCCCAGGCTCTCTGAATGTGTTTTGGGAATTCTTCAGCAGACTGTCCAATGGCCAAAATATGGCCAAGGAAGCCCTCTGGAGATGAGGACTGTGATTCCCTGGACTGACAGCTGAGGACAGACAGAACACTCCATCACATCTGAAGTGGTACAAAACATCTGTATGTGCACAGGTGCATCTGTCCTGGCAGACTTAATGGAAGCAGGAAAGCTCTTCTGCTTGCTGAATGTATGTGAACTGTCAAAAAAACTGAATAGTCCTCGCAGGCATGATTTATGAGTTTAGACACCCCAGTGGATCTTACCTTGCTTCTAGTAGGTTTTCTAGAAGGTTATAGATTTCCTGCATCAGATTTTTAAGGATCATTTGCTTATCTTGACATCAGCCCCCATTTTTGTGGTCTTGGATGAACAGGTATCCTTAGAATTCTGGATTTCAAATGGGGTTTGTGCTTTGCAGCTGCTGCAGTTTAACAACAGTGGTTGCTTCAGTTTAGCTTTAATTTAAGGTATAATTTAGTCTTAGTAAAGATGTATTAATAGTCTGTACTTTAAAATAAAAAAAAAAAAAAAAAGAAAAAAAAAAGAAAAAATATCCACTGCAGACATTTTCAGCTTTAGTGCAAATGTAATTAGTTTGATTTACTATAGCTATGGGCCACCAACTCCACCTAAGCTTCCAATGAATTGCTAAAAAGGAGAGGCAGAGAGCAAGAGGCAGTCAGGGGAGTAAGGAAGTGTGTGGTACCGGCTCTGACACCCTTATTTACACATAGCAGCACCCTCGGGTAGGGTAGTAAAAAAAGAACTCAGAGGGGTTTAGTGCTCTGTTGTTTGTTTTTTGGTTTTTTTTCCCTCTTCTTAGATGTGTACTTAAAACTCTGTAAGATTGTTCTATATCCGTCTGGCATTGGTTTTGGTCACAGAGGAGCTACAGGAGTGGCTTCTCTGAGAAGCTGCTGGAAACTCCCCATGTCCTGCAGTGCCAGTGCCAGCTGGATCCAGGATGGATCCTGCCACTGACAAAGGCTCAGCTCATCAGTGATGGTGCTGGTGCCTTTGGGATAAAATAGATAAGAAGGGAAGGGGAAATGCAAGAGCAGCTGGAGTAGAGTAGTGAGACCGTGTGTGAGGAGCAGCCCTGCAGACAGCCGGGGCAGTGCAGGAGGGGCAGGAGCTGCTCCAGGCTCTGGAGCTCAGATTCCCCTGCAGCCCCTGGAGCAGCCCATGGTGAGGCAGCTGTGCCCCTGCAGCCCAGGGAGGGCACGGGGGAGCAGAGATCCACCTGCAGCCCTGCAGGAGCCCAGGATGGAGCAGGGGGATGCCCAAAGGAGCCTGTGACTCCACAGCATTCCTGTGCTGGAGCATGATGCTGGCAGAACCTGCGGCCCCTGGAGAGAGCAGCCCAGGCTGGAACAGGATTGCTGTCAGGACTTGTGACCTCATGGCAAAGACCCATTGTTGGGGGTTAGGTTTCTTTCCTTTTGTTCCTTCTTACCTATAGAATTTTTCCCACAAGTTGCTAAGAAACACTGACTCCTGGGCACTTATGGGTACTTAAGAAAATAAAGAAGTGGCCAAACTCAAGGGGAAGGAGGGCATCTGGTTGCATTTTCTCTCACCTAGGGCGTTTCTCTCCGAGGCACAGAGATACCAGGGGATTTTGGGCAGGTAAAGGAGGGCTGGAGAAGCTGCTAGCTCTGTCGCTCTGACGCTTCAGAGGAGGATGCTCGGAGCTGCTGCTGCTCGGGGAAAGGAATTCGCTATAACCCAGCCCAGAGCTTCTCCTTCTCCTTTTCTCCTTCTCCTTTTCTCCTTTTCTCCTTCTCCTTCTTTTTCTGTGGGGTGAGCCTCTGCTGCTCGTGTTCCCGGGAATGCTGAGGCCCCGTCCCTGCCCTCGGAGCCAGGCTGTGGCTGTCCCTATCCCAGCCCTGCCGCTCCTCCGGCCCCGCTCTGGGTTTCTCTGCTCTGGATTTGTTTGCTCTAGGTTTCTCTGCTCTGGGTTTCTCTGCTCTGCATCCCCATACCCCCTTCCCTGCCAGGACCTCCCACACTTCCAGTCACTGCCCTGGAGTTCTCTGACACATCTCATCCACCAGCTCGGGATTTCTGCTCATTCCTGCCATTCCAGCTTGGTGCTCCTCACAGGGGCACCAGGACCGACTGCCCCAGGGCTCTGTGAAGCAAAGCCTCTCCTCCATCCTTTCCCTTCTCGGCCCACAAGGCTGTCGCGGGGTCCCTGCTTCTGTTGGTTATTCATTCCATAGTTGTTGTTTTATTTGCCTTGTTATACATGCTAGTAAAGAACTGGTATTCCTACCCTCATATCTTTGCCTGAGAGCCCCTTAATTTCAAAATTATAATAATTTGGAGGGAGGGGATTTCCATTCTCCAATCCAAGGGACGCTCCTGCCTTCCCTAGCAGACACCTGGCTTTCAAACCGAGATACCCCTACTGGAGCAGCGTGTTCCTGAAGGATTCACCCTGTGGAAGGATTTCACACTGTAGCAGTTCATGGAGGAATGACCCAACGGAAGAAATCCATTTTCCGGATGGACTGACCCTGTGGGCAGGACCCACACTGGAGCAATTAATGCAAGATCATCTTCCATGGGAGGTACCCCAGACTGGAGCAGGGGAAGAATGGGTGTAGCCCAAGCTCTGAGGAGGAAGAAGCTTCAGAGACGGTGTGTGATGAACTGACAACAATCCTGTTCCCCATCCTCCTGTGCCACTCTGGGGGAGGAGGTTAAGAAAATCAAGAGCAAAAATCAGGAAGAAGGGAGAGGTGGAGGTGCTTTAAGATTTAGTTTTCCATCTCATTACCCTACTCTAATTTGATTGGTAATAAATTAAACTAATTTCCCCCAGCCGAGTTTGTTTTGCATGAGACTGTATCTGATGAGTGATTTCTCCCTGTCGTTATCTCAACCCAGGAGACTTTTGTTTTATTTCCTCTCCCCTGTCGATCTAAGGAGGGGACTGACAGAGTGTCTTTGGTGGGTACTTGGAATTAGGGCAGGATTAATTCATCACACTCATCAAAAATCCTGCTTTATTCCATATATAATCTATGTAGGATACTTCTGGAATAATGCTCAGTGATATTAAAAGTAACACAAATCTTGTGTTTTGGGAGGAAGGAGAGGGAATACACAAGTGTACCACCAGAAATACAACTACCTGGCAAATGCTAATATAAGCATTTAATTATACTCTTTCACATCCTCCTCTTCCTAATAGAAACAGCACTGATACACTCTACAGTCTTTCAGTCTTTACCGTGAAAAATATCCCTGTTTCACAGACAGAAAGGGCAGAAGGTGCTGTTTCAGAAGTCCTTTCAGGTTTTCTTCCTGTTATTTAGTCTTAATTAAATCTTTTCTCCCACTGCAGGACAGCAATAGTTATCTCATAGTTAACCAGTAATGAATAACTGCTACTGGTTAATGAGTAATCATTACCTCAACTGAGGCCAAGGGAAGCCTGGGGTTTCCTAAAGCAGGCCCCCTTCCTATTTGCATGCTGCAGGGTAACATCCCTCTCAATTTGGCCCAGAGACTTCACTTGCTCACTACCTTATCAGCAGCATAAATGCCTCTATGGTAGCATGGGGTATTTGATAAGACTGTGTGTCACATAGCACTCAAACTCCATAATCATCTCTGAGCCACAGGAGCTTAAAAACAGAGTGTGAAGTCATCTTTCAAGTTTGAATGCACAAGTAAGCAAAGACAGTAATTAAACTTCAATTGGTATTTTATTTTTAATTCAGCTGCAAAGAGCAGAATCTCGCCTTCAAATTTAATTAACAGCCTTCCCCTCAGCCCCCTCCCACGTACACAGCCAGCCATCTATCAACAGGGAGCTAAATTCTCCTTTCTTACAACCCCAGCGAAATCACAGTGGAGAATTTGGTCCAGCAGTTTACAGAGTGCTGATGAGAGCCCTGTCATGTAAGGAAGCACATAACTTTAAGCTGAGACTCCCTCCTACTGTTAAGAAATAACAGAGGATTTTTTTTCTTCTTCTTCTTTTTAAGGATCAGTGGGCCCTGTCTTATCTTTCTTATCCACTGATTTTGGCCTTCATTCTTTCTCTGCTTAGAAAATAGCAAAGAAAAACAACACTATAAAAAAAACCCAAACCAAACCAAACCAAAACAAAAAACACCAAAAACCAGAACCTTTTAGTTCTTACTATTCAAAGGTGCTGCATCCGCATTTTTCTCCTTGAGACTGTCCTAGAATATAATAGGCTGATTCTCACAGACAAGATTTCCAAGTTCATGTCAGAGATGATTAGCGGGAAGGAATGAAAAACTTCCTTTATTGACACCATGGGAAGAGGCTGGGAGGAGGACTGCAGTAAGACTGAACCAAGAAAACCTATTCTGTAAGTCAGGAGCTATGGATCTTCCTCCAACTCACCCCTTTCCTGTGTGTTCAGACCTCCTCTTTAGGCTGCTGAAGACCTCTAAAAATATAGGTTTGACAGTTCTTGTCAAACTCAGGTCAAACACAGGTGTCAAAAGGTAAATTCAGAAATGGCATGAGAAGATTCACAAGGCGTGTTCTCAGTGTAAATGGTATTGGGGCCCAGAAAATAATGGCTATCAGTGGGAAGGAGATAAAACATACCTTAGCCATATACTTTCTGATCCTTCTGTGATATTGGCACATAGCACTCATGGATTGCCTCTTGTCATGTAAATGGATAATCTGCTCCCCAAATTACCTTTTATCCCCTTTCCTGTGCTTCCATCTTGCACCTCACTATTGAGGAGTTACTGAGAAGCTCGTGTATCTCAGAAAATAACTGAGTGATAGCAGAGTGCATATCCGTAGGATTTCCCAAGGACAACCAAGAAAACTCTATCTCAAACTTAAATCATTCCGTTTAAATTACCCAGGTTTGAATGATCAGCTGTGTAGCCATGTGCAGCACAGGTGTACATTCAAGCTGTATAATCTGCAAAAAGGTGCTTATTTGGATTCTGCTGAAGAGCTGGTTGTGTTTGGACTACTGCAAATCCAAGCTCTCTCTCGCTTGCAAAATGTTATGCAAGCTAACACAAAAAGCTTAAGGAAGATATGAGCTTTAAAGGAAATTAATGGCAGTTGTCTGTTACAGGGTTTCCTGTAGCATCTCTCTGAATTCCTGTTAATATCCTCTGTCAGTAGCAAGAAGCTGAAGCAAACAGGCCAGTGGTCTGGTCCACTCTGCTAATCCTTGCTTTTGGATATACCAATTACGGTGAGCTCAGACTAGCAGCAAAATTAATTAGAGGAAGAAAGCTATTAACGTGCATTGCAAAATTAGGTGCTTTAAGCTCCCTCTCACACACTTCCACACATAGGTGCAGCTTTGCTAATTGATTACTGAGGAAGGCACCTGATATTACTACCTATATATGCATCCTGTGTTTTAAACTCCTGGGAGGGATTGAATAACTTTTTTGTTCCTGAGGCACTAATAAAATTAATATTAAAAATGAGACAGTTGGATGCTGCAAGAGCATGGCATGGAATTTTTGAACTAAATCCTCTGAAAATGTTGAAATGTTATTCCTACATGAATCTAACTACTTTTAAATTGGGCCTAGATGAAAATTATGTTTCCAGGTATTTAATTATTTTCAAATATGGAGGGCCAGGATGTATTCCTCTGGAAAGCTCTTCACTTTTCTCCAGTTAAGAGGTCAGTTTTGTTCTAAGCAGCCCAAATCTGCTGAGGTCATGAGAGAGACATTCAAAATTAAAGAAACATTTTTGCTCTTTTTCTTTTCTTTTTTTTTTTTGTCTTTTTAGCATGTTAGTGCTTGAATTTTTCACCCAGAATGGAGAAANAATCAATCTTCAGAAGAAGACTGATCTGATTGGATCCCAGCAGTAATTACTACCTAACATATTGTATTGGTATCCTATGTAATCAATAGATAGAAGCAAGCATTTTAAAATGCATATGTTAGTGTAGGTTATTTTAAATATCTCCGGCTCAGAGTATATAAAAAAAAAATAACATCCACTAATGCAAGTGCAGCTTTCTGAGCTTATGTATCACTGAGTTCTGATGTGTGCAGCTTTCTGAATTTAGAAGTGTTGCTTCAAACAAGGAGATGCTAGTGAAATGTATAATTATAAGAATATTTATTATAAAAAGTATTTAATTCAAGGATCTATTAAATAGTCATGGCATTATGAGATGTTATAAGGAATACTAATAAAAACATGCATGCAATATTCTCAACTGTATGCCATTAAATAATCAAAGATCCAATCAATGCAGGACTCTATTTATGTTAAATGTAGTCTTACTCCACACTTATTATTGTAATTTTATATTATTATATTCTGAACATGAGCTTGAAAAGTTTATAAACATGTTTATGTGGCTGTATTAAGACAATTTATTTCCTATCAAGGTCTGTAGCTAGCATGGTGACACTCAAGAGAACCTTGTTTAACTGGCAGTAGGTAAATATAAATAGCTTTCTAATAATTATAATATGTTGAATAGCAAGAGAAGCGTATTAGAAGTGAAACAATATTGTCAGCCTAATTGAGTAGTGGAAGTAAGTTAACAGCCCAATAATGCAATATAAATTAAAATGCCATGAAATCATGATAATATAATAAGAGTCTAAATAAGATTCAGTGACAGTAATATCTCAGACCAAAAGCTTCTTTAAGATAGTTCGGCCTAAAATTACACACATGAAACTGCATTAAAGGGACATTACTAAGGTTGCAAAGTCAAGCACTCAAAACAAGTTAGGGAATGCTTGAATTAAGTTTGCCCGTGCAACATTAATTTGGCACCCTTGTGTGGGGGCATTATGGCACAGCCTTTAATTACATGATCACATGCTATTTTTTCCACAGGGTGCCTGCCACCTTCAGCTAATTAAGGTTCAGAGGAAAACTTAATTTTCACATTCTCTAATTTCTGTAGGCTTGACTTTGCAACCTTAACGATGTTATTTTCACATAGGATTTTGGGTTTCTGTCCCTGTGAGGAAGAGAGACAGAAGAGGAAGGGTGAAAGGGCTGGTGTGCGTTCATTTCCCAAGTTAAGAAAGCAAACATTTTAAAGATGATAGTCATCCCATCATCTCGTACTGACAGGAAGCTCAATCTTTGGCAAAACGAAAATATAAAGTTAAGTTTAGAAGCTAGGCTCATTTACTTAAAGCAGTGCTACTGAGGAAAACAAGTGAAGGGGTTGCAAAAATGGGTTGTCATCTGCATGGGACAATATTAAATTCAAATATTTCTAGCAAGTCAGTCAGCATTGGGGAAGGTGATGAAAATATTTGTCCTTCATTTCCTAGACAAATGAGATGTTGAGTCTGTATATTCCCCCTTTGTTTATTTTTCATATTTTTAGATATGTGTCTATAATTGTTTATTTGTCTTTACGCCAGTATACATATACATATATTTGGCACATACACATGCCACACATATATTGGCAAGGCATGTGGACAAACCTTACCTTTTGATGTTAACATACAACACATTTGAAGGCACTTTGGTAGCCAAGTATGCCAAGTAGGATTTTAGATTCCAGAGATGTCCAGCAGCCTGGGTGAATTAACTTACTGGCCAACATAAGCAGAATGAAACTACACTAGAGAAGTTGAAACTACACTAGAGAAGTTTATGATCTCTGCCTGCCTCAAGGTCTGGCTGAGGGTGACTGTGCATAGTGAGGTGAGTGATGTTAGGCTGTGCCTGATGCTGTCAGGCAGCTTACAGTTTTCTTACAGTTCACTCTGCAGCCTAGAAATGCCCTTGATTTTGCATGATCCGAGAATCTCCTTTTCACCCTTTGTTCAGCTGCACATTGACAAAAGAGTTTAAGGATGACCCTGAAGTCATACAGCTACCTAAAGCATAAATTAACTTTAAATCAACAAATTTCAGACTTGACTGTGCTGCTGAAGCTTAAGTGTGGGCTGGGCTGTATTACTATATATGCATTCAGACATAAAATGGACTTCAGAGTTTGCATTGCTTTGGTGCTGGGTACTTATAGAGCTTGCAGAAACTGAACTAAGATGTCTCATAATCCCATACAAATGATCAGTTGTTTCGTAGATTCCATCAGCTGGTAGAGTCTGACTTGAGCATTTGGGGAAATGGGAACTGGAAAAGTAGTGTGAGATAGTCAGGCATCCTCCAGCCTCCTGAAGAGGGATGGAAATGTTCAAGAAGCAATGCCCAGCATTGTATAGGACTACAGCATGGATCCCATGGTCTTGTACAGTGGCTGTTTATTCAGCTAAAACCAGGGTAAATAAAGGTTCTTCTTTCTGCTTCTTCCCCTGTTTTTGGGTGTTTTTTTGTGGTGTTTGTTGTTGTTGTTGTTGTTGTTTTAATTAGTTTCTTCCTATCTCATTACTTTAAGTGAAAACCTGAGAATGGTTCTTCAGCTTCTTCCTAACCAGTCAGAATAGAATATCTGTGGTCAGGTTAAGGTCTTGTTAACTTGTTTGTGTGTGCATTAGTGTGCATGCATTTCTCAGAGGAAAAACGCCTGTTTTCCTTGCATATATGAAAAGAATTAATTAAAGGAATTACAGTTATCGCATGAGCTGGTGCATTATCTTTTTATATATATCAAATTGGTGCAACTACCAACATCTTCTCAACTGATTTGTTTTTCTTTTAAGATATGTTTATTTTTTCCCCTTTTTTATTTTTTATGTGGACAATGAATGCCTATTCCTGCTTTAGCAAGGTTCACATTGATCTGTACAGCTGGAGGAAGTGACCTGTGGCTTTTCTCCAACAAAATTCTCTCCTCATTTGGAAAGACCAATTTATTTTGGACTGACAAATGCACTTCTATACCACCACATTTTTATTTTCTTCACCAAATCAAAGATTCTAAATAGTGCATTGCAGATATCTGCATGATGCTGATCTGCATGTTACAGAAATGTGCTGGGAAATAAATTTTAGGTATGTCCCGTGGTTTAGTCTGTGTCAACTGGAATAGTTTTTCAGACTTGTCCTCACACAAAAATTTTCCCTAAACTGAAAAGGACATTGCACAGTTTAGAGATGGAGCGAGGGAGACTGATTTTTTTTTCTCCCCTAGCTTTTTAATTTTTAAAAAAATATATATTTTTTTTTTTCAGATGGGCTTGTCAAGAGGATCTTTATGAAGAGGTAAGACTGTTTTCAAATGGGTAAGAACCAGTGCATTAGTCTTTCCCAGCGTTACCTCCACCTTGCTCCTCTCAATCCTTTCTCACTGTTCTTTCTTACTTACTTGTTTTGTTGTTTCCTCAGGGTGTGTGGACAAGTTTCCAGACATGGGGAATGGAAGTCTTGCAAACCAGTGCATGGGAAGGCTTGTAGGCTGAATTTTCTGTTGGTCTACAACATGATCTCTGACTTTTTGGAGTTCCCCAGACTCTCTTTGGCTTTAAAGGGACCCAGTCAGGCCCATGGTGTTCGAGGACTCCAATTATATTTAATTACAGCTGCACGTATTTTTTGAACATTAGTATATGCCGCAAGCCAAAGTGCAGTGAAAAGGATTTCATAAAGGCCACTCAGCAGACACTACTAGATTATTCAATTAGTTTCACTAATTCCTAGAAATGCTTTAAAAAAACAATATTGCATCTGATAAAGCAAAATAGTGATCACAATTAATATTTGGCCTTTATATGTAGCTTTAATTCTTGTAATGAAGAGATTCTTGCAGGAAAGAAGCTCTGTTAGATCTCATGATATTAAAAAAAAAAAAAAAAATTAAGACCCCAAAGTACCAGATGAAATGCAGGGTGTTACATATTTTGGAAAAAGTACATGGTGTCCACTGTCACCCCTTTTCCTTGAAACCAACCAAAATTTTTCCCTCTTAGGATAGCAAACCCTGTTGTATACAGATATGGACCAGCATGAAGAAAATCTGTTTCCCTTGTTTGAGGCAGATCCTGGCAGATCCTGGAATTTGTGATCCTTTGCAGGGGGAATGAAGATAACCACAAAATCATGGGATATTCTGAGTTGGGAGGGACTCAAAACAAGCATTGAGTCTGACTCCTGATCAATCTAACTCAGCCTAAAGCTAATGATATAAATACCAGCCATGCCAAACTGACCTATATCTCTCTATTTGCCCAAACCTTAAGTGGACAAAGAACAAGGAAATTGACCATCTTCAATCAACTTCTGTTAGTGCTGAGACTCATCTTTGTCAGACCATGCACCAAGCTTCAGTTCGTGCTGGAAATATCTGAGGCTCTGCTGCTTACCAATGCAGAGAGGATAGACAGAAAGAGCATTCCTCCTTTCATTTTTTTTTTCCACTGACCTTCTTGCAAGGTTTAAGGTTTGTCTTGTTCCAGAGGATTGGAGTTTTCAGTCTTATAGCTGCGAGCTTATACTTGTGTAAGAGCAGATTTGATCCAAAGACCTTATATTCCCCCATCAATTTCATGAGCCATTGCATTTCCCCATCTGTAGTGATTTAAAAAAAATACATTATATTACAGGATATGCAAAACATTAGCTGTGAAAATGGTTGAATCTGAGGTTTTATGGTTTATCACAGTAAAAAAAGTCACATCAGCTAACCCAATATGCAGGGTGTCCATTTATGGAAATCACTGCTAAACCTCCATGTAGCTATGCCTAATTATTTTTTTAAATTATTTATGGGTTCTTTTTCCAGCTCTTATACTACCTACTTAACACCTGAGGCTTTTTGCACCAACAAAATGAACTACCTTTAGTACCTGCAAGAAATTATGATTGCTAATGTACTCCTGTTCTGTATGTGCTAATATACTCCTTTACAAGAATGATGAGCCAGGTACTGAATGGAGTTCAGAAGCCAAGGGCAGAAATTCCCCAGAAAATTATTTTCTAGGCACCAAATAAAGGGAGAATTGTAGGAAGAATTTCAACACAGTTTTTCACTTTTACTTTTCTGTGGGACCAAATGGGACACTTCGAATGACTTGAGGACTCATCATTTTGGCAAATGGAGTTCAAACAGAAAACATGAGCAGAGAAATAAAGGGGGGAAAAATTGTACCCAGATGTGACTCTTATTCAGCATAATACTGTTAGTGTCAAAGTCCTTGCTCCTATGCTATTGTAAATTGCCATTAGCTAAAGGTGCTAGTGTACAAGAGAAGAAAAGGCTGAAGGTTTTTGGTTGGATTTTCGGGATTAGTACATTGGAAGGACCTCAGTTGTGTTTATGTCCTGTTTTCTTTACAAGACAAACCTTCTTCTGAGATCACTTGATTTCTTTAGTGATAAAATACATCTTAAGACAAATGTTGAAAAGATCTTGCATCGGGTAGAAGAAATGAATGAACATTCTTGCTGTGAAGAAAGATAAGAGAGCAAACCTTAACTTTAATACATTTAAGTATATGTGATCCTTAGACTTATATTTATGTATACCTAATTAATGGTAGCCCATTAAGGCAAGCCTGTATTTCAGAGTAGGGTCTATGTTTAAACTACTTAAAATAACCATTGCCTTAGAAATCGCCCAGTGCCTGACTTTGGAGATTAACATATTTTAGATATAAACACTATGCACTATCACCAGCTAAGATGATGATCTTCACTAAAGTGTTGTTGTTTTTTGTTTTGTTTTGTTTTTTTCCGTAAATATCATGCTTTTAAAGACCACTCTGCAAGACTTTTTTTTTTTTTTTTCCTCCTTTTACAATAGGAAAGAACTCTACCTGGGAAATTATCCAGCCATCTACAGAAAGTTTGTGGGCTTTGTTTTTTCAGCCAGGGAAAAAAAAAAAACAGCAAAGAAGAGTCTATTTTTTAGGTCACTGATATGATTATGAGGCCAAATTGGTCTTTAGACCAATTTTCATATAAGGAACAGTATTTTTGCTCACTTTACAAATATCTTAATTCTAAAAATGCATGAACAAATCCCCTACTTTTTCCACATTAACACTTCCACTTAGAAAGAGATATAACGAGTAAGTGAGACCCAGTGGTAAATAAGAAAATGTTAGTATAACCATGTTATTTGGTAGAGTAAGGGCACTCCATGTTTCACAAATGTGGAATCTCTGAATCATACAATAGTTTGGGTTGGAAGGGACCTTAAATGTTGTCTCATTCCAAACTCCCTGCCATGGACACAGATAGTTTATACTAGAACAGAGATGAAATGCAAATTTCTGGGTCTGGAAAAGACAAATACATAATTTCTGGTGGTGGAATAGCTCTCTGGAACCTATGGTCTCTGAAGAAGGACTGGGCTGACCTGAGAAAGTATTGCCAGTGCATTGCATTATTGGCTAGATGATCAAAACACAGGGGTCCAGGTAGATCAACAAGTGCTTGAGCTAACTTCCATCTAATAATGTGGTTCTTATTGATACTGGGGTTATCTAGCCATGAAATTCAAAGAGAGCTTTTCTTGGCCTTGATGGGTTGCAGTGAAAGGGCAGCAGTGACTGGAGTAGCCCTCTCATATGAAGTTTATGCACAGCAAATCTTGCCTTTTCTGATGAAGTAGGACTTTTTGATTAAATTGCATGGGTTTCAAACAGCTATTTCTGACAGACAATACCCAAAATTAGAGTTCAAAACTCTTACAGCATTAAGGTGATAATCTTGCACTCTTCTAATCTGAGTAGAGTGGGGTTCTCATGACAAAGATATCTTTCCTGAAACAGTGAAGCCTATAAAAGACTGAGAATCATATTTTTTGTTCATTGCAGTCATATCTGTTCCTGTGTTAAAGGAAGTGTCAAAATATTAAAATACTTTGCAACATATCAAATTCAAAATTTATCAGAACCCACCTGAGTCAATGCAATTGTTAATGAAATTTTCAGAATTATGTATCAACCATGGCCCAAATCTGTATCTGGTGCAAATCTTCTGTGATTGGGCTAAATGGTCAGATTGGGATGTAAAGTTCAGCAGAAGATGGCAGCTCATCCAAACCAAGATTATAAGAACTTTACAACTGTTTCCAGGGCAGCTGAGATTAATGATTTCTGACTTTGAACTGATACAAAATTAATCATTTAATCTTTGTTCAGAAAAACAGTGTCACAAAAGGCTTGTCCATGAACAATTTTTAAAATTATTATTTTCTTTAAATCATGCATATTAAATATTTTGCTAGAGGAATTCCATCAAGTTTAACTTCAGAAGCACATTTTTGTAATTTTAATTATTATTATAATTACTCCTATCTACATTTTTCATTCTCATTTATGCCTAAATATAATAAAAATATTACTATTCATATAAAACTTTGACCTTTTTCTCTTCTATATCACCCAAATTTGCATCCCCCTACTTAAATGGTATTGCACATCTCTTTAATTAAATTGATGCAGAATTAATAAGCAGCACCAAGCACTGAATTTTATTGTAAAGAGACCATGCCATGACACCAGGTGTCAAATCCCCTGTAATAATACATGCAATAGAAATGTTCGTCTGCTGTCAATCACAGACCAGAATCACTCTGTTGCCTTTCCAAGCTCTTCTAAAAAACTTGTATTTTTTACAAGAGGAAGAAGAAAAATATTTTCTTTTCTCTAATTCAACTATATTCCAAAGTTGTACATCATATTGTAATGGATAATGAAAAGCGATAATGATGAAAAAATATTTTTTATTGGTTGGTTGTTTTCTTGGCCTTTTTCCTTTCCTGAAATTTCCTTTCATCCAGATTGTAGCAGTTTGTTGGGTTTTTTTTTGACACCTGTGATGATGTCAAGCAAAAAAAGATTTTATTTAAAGGAAGAGGTAAAATATTTCTCCCTATAATCCTAATTTCATAAATATAAGAAGAATTAATATTTTGCTTCAGAATTCCTGGAATAAGTGACACCTGAGTCTAAACACACACTACCCAATTGCTGAAACTTTGCAAGACATTGCAGCACTTAGACATCATGGGTATATGCCTCTGTAGGCTGGGCCCTTAAAACAGCTCCCTAATCGATATAATAATATCAATAATGAAGCTTTCAGTAGATATCAACCTCCTGCTAAGTGCACTCTCTCTGTTTGAAAATCTTGCTAATTCAAGACCATTAAAATAGATTCTCTTAAAGACTCCATTCTGTCAAACACCAAAACCAGAGATATATAGAGAAGGGGATTTAATTATCACTGTTCTATATCTCGAACTGTGAGTTTTTTCTGAGTAATAATTGCCTAAGTTTGTCTTCAAAAGGCATTTTAATAGTGTTAATACTAGTAAATATTGCTCATTTTGGTCCTGATGTGCTGTTTTAATAGTTCCCACGGTTTCTAAAAGTCATTTCTTATTGTTTTACTGTAGAAAGAATCTCACTTTAATTATGTCATAATTGTTTGTAAGCCATAGAATCTTAATTAATGCCAATGGCTTAAAGGCACATACTGAGCACAAACTTTATGGTTCTGTTTGTTTTGCAGGCTCTTCCTTCTGTAACAAAAGCCCCAGCATGAGTTTCTATGAGCTGCCTATTTCCTGTGGTCCTTTCCCTTTGTTGCTGATTTTTATACGGATATTTTTTAGTCTTTTCCCTCTTTCTGCCTCCCTGCTTTATATTTGTTTGTATGTTCTTCTTTCTCTTTTTAACCTCATTTCAATGGATGATTACCAACAGATTTCTAGGCACAACATAAATATGGGATTCAAAGTTAAAAGTAGGTAGGAACTACAATAAAACCATAGAAATTATGTTTCTTTAAATACCTGTGGGGTTTTTTTTTCCATGCTGGGAAGCTTAGCCACTTGCATGATGCTTCTGAAAAAAGAAAAGAAAAAAAGTAATTAAATAACTACTTTTTGCAATACATCTAGAATTGGAAGACCTCAAGGAATTGTTCTGATTAGTTCAAATATTCTGGTTATGGCTTTGATGTATGAGCAAAAGTATGAAAAGATATTGCAGAAAAAAAATTCCAAAATTTCTGCTGGAAGATAAATAATCCTGCTTCTCCAGTTGAATCAAAGGTGAAGAGACAGAAAATGGCTATAGCAGATGCTCACCTGGATTTACTTACAAATCATTTTCATCACAGTAGTAGCTCAGGTCCTAAATCCACAGTCTCATGTTCTAACTGCTGCTTAAACATGAAAATAATTCTGTTACCTTGCAAAGCCAAGTGATAGCACACAAGGAAATGATACATAAAGAGATTAAAGAACTAAATTTTTCAAAGACATTCACATGTGCAAGTGAAAATAACGTTTTTTTCCTTGAAATTTCTCAGCAAGATACATACCTGTGTGGTCTGTGTGTCATTATTTTCCACCCCAATTTCCAAACATACCAAAATAATTATCTGCTAGTATAATGCCAAACAAAATTCACATTATATTTGCTAAATGGCTTTAGGATTCCTCCACAACTACTCCCCCCTCTCCCCCCCCAAGTATTTTTCTAAGCTTTTACTTTTTCTCTCCTCCTGGGAATGTATCTCACAAACAAACAAACAAACAAACAAACCAGATCATAATATATAAAATGGTGTTTCCTTTATTTTAATGTAATGGCAAATATGAGACAATTTTTTTCCAATATTTGTTATTTTTGAAAAGAGCTCTTTTCTTCTCTGTCTACAGGTACTTAAAATCACCAAAAGCAAAAATTGCTGGATGAAATTTCAAAATCTCTATTGTTAATAGAAAAGAGGGGGAAATATTCAAATTTATCATTCTGGAAACTGCCAATAGAGATTTTGGGAAGTCAGAAGAGCTCTTCCTGCAGAGAAACCCTCCCCAGAGCAAGGGGACTTGCATGACACTTGGAGTCCCAAGCACAAGCCACTGATGAAGGCAGGACTGTGGGCTGGATGAACCAGCACAGTTCCAGCATGGCAGTTCCCAAACATGGAGATGTGGTTGTTCCTGATATCCTGGCAAGATCTCCTCCCTTACAGCAAAACCCCTGACAACTGAGAGGTGCTCATACCTGAGATCCTTCAACACTGGCATTCAATGTAAAGCATCCTAAAAGGGAAAAGACCAGGATGTCTCCTTCCTGCAAGGGGAGCAAAGATTTTGAGACAGGGATGGTCTTTTTCAGGAAAGCTATACTTCCTGTAAATCATGCTTTACCGTATGATGAAGCAACTCTTTACTGCCAGGGATGCAATCTGTCTGTGAATAAGAGGAGACAGAATGTCTTTTCCAGGACCTCTGACTCTCTCAAGCAAGTGAGATTTTTGACACCTGGTGTCTCCAATAAAATATTGAGACCTTTCATGGCAACTTAAGTTTTCTAAATACAAATGAACAGTATCTTTGTGAGAATATTTAATTTGCAAAGGAGAGGAAATCTTTGTGACAAACACATACTCTTTGATTACAAACCTTTTGTGTTTTCCCTTCCCTTTCCTTTCCTGTTTTAATGGAAAAAAAAAAGGCAGAAATTAAATACCAGTATGTATGTGGATGAAACTCCAATGGGATGAAATTAGAAACAGAAAAATATCTAGAATTTAATAAAGAAAAGTATAACAGTATACTGGACACCATATAAGTGACAAAAGTGTTGTCATGAATCCATCTAAATATTTTGGGATCAATCATGGGACTGACAGTTATTATTCCAACCTGACTGTGAGAAAGTTTTATACACCCAGTACCCATCAAATGCCATCTTCTAAGAAATTCCACTCATTCTAATGAAGTTCTAGAATTATTGGTCAGTTTTACAGCTAAAGTTTCATAGATGCCATGAGCTTCCCTGGGGCCAACAACTTGAAAAGTTTCTGTAACAATCAAGAACATGTGCTTGTCAAAACAGTGAAAAATATTTTCAGGAATATTTCTTCAGTGTCACACAGTAGCAGGGGAATGGACTTTTTTTTTTCCCTCTTCGAGCTTACGTTAGCTTCAACATATGTTGGGAAAAAAGAGATAGTATTTAGAAAAAATGGGCTTTGGGTCACATTCGCAAATGGCATCTCTTCGGCTCAGTCCTATTACTTGGAATTCTGTTCAAGGAAAGGGAATCTCATATTTTTCTGGTTTCACCAAATATCCTTCCATTTCACCTTTCATTCTCCAGGGCAATGATTATCAGATGTTGAAGACAACATATAACTTTTTGCCTCAGGCAAATTCACAAATGTTTGCAGCTTTGCTGCAGGGCAGAGGTAGAATATAATCATATGTGCCACAAAAATAGTTCTTTTCACAGTCAAACTAGAGAGCTTTTTAGGCCGAGATTAAATTTGTCAATATTTCTGGAGAAATTAGCCCTTTTGTACAGGGAGTTGCAGAGTGAGAATTGTTATGTTGTTAATGTAAGGAAATACATCAGAATGCTCTGCCTACATGTAGATATTTCCAGCTGAGCTACTCACCCAAACTCTTTCACATCCAATAGAGAAAAGGTGGGAACTTCTGGGACATTATTCATCTCAGGCCCATATCTAAGATGGGTCAAATGAAATACGCTCTTAAAGGGTTGAGTTTTTCCCCTTGCCCAGGCAAGGGTGATTATCTCAGACAGAAACATTTTTATTCCAGCACCCACAGTCAGGGATAAGAAAATCCCACTCTGAGTTTCAGACATAGCCATACCAGGATAAATTGAGCAGGTGGGAAGCAGATGTCTGAAGCCAGCCTACCATTTCTCTTGTTCCCAGGGCATTTGAAGTTTTTGGCATCTACTACAGCTGTCATATTTAAGATCCTGTTGTGGGGCATCTTCCCTGGTCCTGAACAGGCTGAATGCACCCCTTTCCTTGGCAGACATCCCACTCATGTCCCTTCCCATCCCTGTTCCCCTGGCATGGAGCAGTAGTGGGAAGGGCCCTGCACTGCACAGGGTGACAGAACTGCCACCATAAAACATGGAAACATGGGCTGGGTGAGTGCCACATCACTGCCCCATCACAGCCTTGTCTGTGCTGTGTCCATAACCAGCTTACTGCACTCACTTGAGCACTCTATTTATACAGTATTATCTTCAATTGTGCCACGCATTTTAAAATCCATTTTAGCCACTCTCAGGACCCTATTCAAGAGCTGTGGCTATAACCTACTGAAGTTATCTGGTTTAGTGACATGAAGGGAAAAAGGAATAAAATGAGTGGCTGAATTACATAGGGTTTCTGCTCATAATGGGTGACTAAATACAGAACAGTGCTCTGTTTTAAAACTGTCAACAACCCATGGTCCTTTTTTTTAATATCTACTTTAATGAGAATAACTCACAACAACAGCAGCTTGTCATCACTTCCATCTCATTGCTCTTGTTTACATACAGGGCTGTAAAACTTTACCTCTGCAGATTGCTTTAAAAGCATAAATAAAAATAAAATGTAATTTACATTTTTGTTCCGACTGGTTTTCTTGACAGACAGCTGCCCACAGCTCAGTGGTTGCTCTGTTCAGTGTACTTTAATTTTCAGCTTTCAAGTTTTTCTGCAGCCCATTCAGAAGTAAATTCTCAGGGAAAATTGAGCTCTGTCATGGATGGATTAGTACTATAATAGTTGGTCACATATCTTGCATGAAACCTTTCAAAAGCAAGGCAAATGAGAAGGAAATGAAATTCATTTCATACTTCTTCAAGCACGCTAAAAGACTTTCTCTCCAAGTAATCTGTGAAGTACCACTAGTTTATTGGAGGTTCACATAACTACCATTACATTATACCTTGTCACAATCTCATATATTGGGTGACTGCTTTTTCTGAACTGATGGTACCTGCAAAGTGTGCTCCATAGGCACTGAGAAGAGAATACCATTTCTTAGATCAAAATGTATAGGTCCTAGGAATGGCATAAATAAAGGTACTTGAAGCAAATTGGGACATTACAGGTCATAGGTCAATGAAATCTGAAAGAGAGATATATTGAGGAGAAGTCGTGTTTGCTATGTGATGAACTGATACACCAAGAAAGAGAAGGGAGGGAGGGAGGGAGG